>PYSP01000060.1:127910-148890 GCA_003049395.1 Pseudohalonectria lignicola | reverse complement strand
AGGTCGTCTGCTGTCCTTCGTCGAGCCGTCCTGTTGCCATGGCATATCTGATGGTCGCCTGTACTGCTGCCATGTCGGGCGTCTAGTCGTCCGGGTCCGTGTGTGCCTTCCCTCCTAAATGGAAGGGCAGGCTACTTATACTCGCGCCAGTCTCTTGCTGCATCTCTACGCGTTGCGAGATCCACCTTGTGTATCGGAACAGAAAGTGGTCTATTGTTTCGGTGGCGTGACCGTAAGGGTATTCCTCCATTAGTGCCGCGCCGATTTTATATAGGTAACTGTTTAGTCGAATCATTCCTATTCGCAGCTGTGCGAGCACTTTCGCTTATGCCGCCGTTAACGTATCGTATATCTAGCGCGTATATTTACCCGGTAACGCCTTATCGACTCTTTTAAAGTATTTATTAACACTTACTAGCAGGGTCCGGTAGCCTTCCTGGTTTCGTCTTGCCGTGGCGAGTGTTATCGATGCCGCCCGATATAGTCTCTCTACTAGTAGCTTCTTCGGGTCGGCGTTCCGTTTCGCCGCCGTCTTCGCTACTTTAATTAGGCTCGAGTTTTTAATCGCTGGGATCCACCTTATCGAGATAATGCTGCCGTTACTTCTTAACTTGTTAATAATGGCGTAGATCCGCCGTATATTTACTTATCCCGACTGACGGTGTANAGATAATGCTGCCGTTACTTCTTAACTTGTTAATAATGGCGTAGATCCGCCGTATATTTACTTATCCCGACTGACGGTGTAGTTTACCGATTACTTACGTTACTGCCTTATTCCTGGTGAGAATTATAATATCGTGCCCGAGATGTTCCGGTAATGCGTTTAACGCTTTACTTATAGCCGCGAGTTCAGCTGTAAACGGGTTCTGCTCGTTTCGTATACTTAGCGTGGCGGTTACTAAGACTAGCTCCTCGGCAAGCCGGGTGGCCTATACGGGCCGAGTGATAGCACCGATACCGACCGTTTCGCTTCTGACCGATATACTCGTGATGATAACCGTCTGCCCTTACCCCTTGCTTCCTTTAAGGACTTTAATGGCATCCTCGTCCTGAATTCGTCCTACCCGTTCCTCCTACGGGTTAAGCGCGAAGGGATGGATAACCTCTAGCCTTTCGATTAGTAGTCCCTCGTATGCGGCGGTAATCCGTTATAGCGGTGACGTGAACCGCCTCATTATCCGCGTTTTAGTCTTAGTTAGGGGGTAGACGTCCGGGAGGGTGTGTAGATCCACCTAGAAGGTCGTGGCCCGTCTTTCGAATCGTTACTATACTGAGAGGATACTAGCTTCCGCTTCCGCCACCGCCGTGGCCACGGTGCGGAAGGTCCTTATAATGGCTTACGCCCTAATATTTTGCACCCTGTTAAGGGGTCTAACTAGGGTTTTGCTATAAGCGTGTATCTAGACGGTTAATATATAGTCTATTACGGGTGCTACTGTTGACGTAAAGAGTTACCTGGCCACTAATAGTACTAGCCCTTGCAGCCGTCTTAGCGCTATCGCCGCTTTAAGGCCTTTAATCGCCGCTCTGGCGATATACTACTTATACCTGAGTTACCGATTTATAACCATACCTAATATCTTAACCTATTCCTGCGGCTTTACCGTCTGCCCTTTAATATTGAAGGGCGTGTTGTTAAGTCGTTCCGCGTTCCGTGAGAAGTGGATGATAGCCGTCTTTTCGGCCTCGAATATCGCTCCGCTCCGCGATTCCTAGTCGAGAGCTCTATTAATAATGCCTTGGATCCCTTTACGGTTGGCCTACGCCGTTAAGCCTACCACCCACGCCGTATAGTCGTCCACGAACGCGGCAGCCCCCCTACTCGCACCTATCCGCTACTGGATAAGGTCCGCGTTGAAAAAGAGGAATAGTACGGGGGAGAGGGGTGACCCTTGAGGTAGCCCCGCTTACGGAAGGTCTCGATTCTCTGAATTGTATCCGTTAACCTCGATGGACGCCGTTCGGCCGGAACAGAACGCGTCCGCCCAGCGTACTAGCTACGGTGGTATGCCCCGCGCCGCCAGTCTTTAAAGCAGTCGTTCCTTATATACTCCGTTATAGGCTCCTTTCACGTCGAAGCTGATTAGGCTGACGACTTATCTTCCGCGCCACGCTTTGAAAATGTGTTCCTAGAGGAGCGTGAGTGCTTACTCTGCTGACCGGCGTTTTCGCGCGCCGAAGTGGTTAGACGGTAGCAGTCCGAACTCTTTAACTGCGTACGAAATTCTTTCCGCGATCACCGCTTCCAAGACTTTACCCAGTGTCGAAAGCAGCGAGATTAACCTCCACGCCTTAGCGACTATATAGTCCGCTTTACCAGGTTTCTTCAGCGGTACGATCTTCGCGTGTCTCTATTGCTCGGGGAGGGCTCCTTCTTCCAGAGATGCCCGGAAGAGCTTCAGCACTCGGTGTTTCACCACCGGCCACACCTGCCTCTATACCATCACTAGTAGCCCGTTATCTCCGGGTGCCTTTTATAATCTTATCCTAAAGAGCTGCGCCTCGATCTTACCGAGGGTGATCTCCGGCATATTTATAGGTGACCGTTAGGGTCGCGGACCTTCCTCTACTATCTCGGTAGGGAGTGGCGGAAAGAAGGTGGCTAGTAGTTCCTCGGCCTGTTCCGCTCCGTTAGTTATACGCGTTCCGTCCGTTCGGGTGAGCTGTAGCAGCTTATTAAAGGCCGCTCCTCCTTCCGTATCCAGGTACTTAGTAGCTTTCTATATATTGGTATTATCGGCTAAAAAGTCATCCCAGTGAGTCTTTTTCTGTCGTTGAATGTGATCGCGGAAATGTTTGGAGGCTTCTTTCGCCATTCGCTCTAACTCGGGCTGGGCCTGGCCCGCTCTCCTCACAGCTCTAGCCCGGTTTCTCCAGTATATGTATATCTGGCGCAGTTGCGTCAAGTCTATCGTCTACCACCTCTTCGCGTACGGTAACGGCTTCGCCTTCGGGGTTAACTCTTAAACTGCCTTAAGGATAACTCCTATTAACAAGTCGGTCTGCTGCTATACTATCTCACCCGCCGGCGCTGTCCGTAACCTTCGGGCGATTTCCGCTCTAATGTCCTTCCACGGTGCGTTTTTAAACAAAAGTCTTAATCTCGTCGTCGGTTATAACATAGCTACGTCGAACCTTATCTCGATAGCTTAATGGTTAAACCCGTAATCGGTATCGTATATCGTACATTTTACCAAGGTTCTGGAAAGGTCCTCCGAGGCTAGGACTAAGTCAATCGTCGACTCGTGTTATCCAAACTGCTATGTCTTTATCCCCCGAGGAAGCACGCTCCTCAAAGCATACTCGTTCATCAGGTCGATGATCAAGTCCGCCTCTCCCTGTCTAGCTAATGCTATATCGTCTCCTCCCCATAGATGGTCATGTCGATTAAAGTCTCCGACCATAATAACGTCGACCACGCGTCCCCGGGCTCGCCGGCCTTCGCGGATCGCCTCATCCACCAAATGACAGATCTCCAGAAGGGCGTCTTCGTCCTGGCCTTAAACGTATACCGACATCAGGAGAATATCCCGGTCCGGTAATCACACCGTCGCCGCTACCACGTCTGGCGAAGGGACCGGCACCTGCTCGGCGTCCAGTTCCTTATTCACCTATAGCATGCTCCTCGCTCCCCACCGTCCGTCTCTCCACATTATCGGTACCATTTTGGCCCACTTTAGGTGTCCTATCGGGACTGTTTATAACTAGTCGCCTACCTTCTAAGCTGGCGGTTCCTATATCGCCAACGCCGTAAAGTCTTTAAGCCGTTTATCGTTTATCACGCTTTCGTATGCTTCTTTCCGCTTACCGACATTAAGTTAGAGTATCTGGAACGCCTTACTTATACTGGCTAGGGTATAGCTTCGGGCAGCTCTTACTAAACGACTCGTATAGTCCCCCGCACGGGACACATTTCAGCACTTGCTCGCGGCACTTATCGTAGCGGTACCCTTCCTTAGCATACCGCGCGCATCTTTAAGCCTTCTTATACTTAAATGCCTTATAGCCGACCTCCTGGTAATTGTAGTACTGCTCTGGTCGGGGCCTTCTTTCGAATACGCTGGTGTAACCCGATTCCCCGCCGGCATGGAAGAATCCTTCTTCCAGGATCCTTTTCGCATCCACCGCCTTCGTTAGGTATATTACTATTAACCCGTACGCCTTCGGGACCTCCTTCCGGCTGAGCCACGAGACTTTAGCGATCGTCGTTTCGTTTTCCTGGCCAAACGCTTCGGTAGCGCTAGGTCGGATAGTGCCGTGCTCGTCTAGGACCGCCGTGCGGTTAACGTTATCGACCTTGATTGGGAATAACTCGTCGCGTAGTATACGTACTCCGCTCGCCAGTTACATCTTCTCCGCCGCTTGCTTGATAATGGTATGCTCTGCCTCGTCCCTGCAGACGATTTTAATCCTGTTCGCGTTTTTCGCATCTACGGTCACCGCCTTATATCTCCAGCTACTCTCTCCCTTCCTCTTTCTCACATCCTCTTCGACTGCCTTCCTGACGGTGCCGGCGTATACCTTTTCCCTATCGACTTTATCCACGCGGGACGCGTTTATCGTGTAAAAGAGCGTTTCCGTGAAGGTCGATAGTGTCGTATTCGCCGATGAGAGAGTCCGTAGGTTAGTTAGTTAGCTCGTCGGCGGCGTGCGCGCGACTTCGGCGTAAGAGGCTTATAGGCTTATTTAGGTGGAAGCGGTTATCGCTGGGCTCTTTATAATGGCGTTTAGTTGTTCTCGGACGTGCTTTAACTCCTCCCTTATCTAGGCTTTAGTGTCGTCGAGTTGCCGTCGGGTCTCCTTAAGTTGCCGCCGGGTCTCCTCGTGTTATCGTCGGGTCTCTTCGAGCTGCTGTCGGGCTTCTTCGCGCTGCTGCTTGAGCTCTTATGCGATGGTTTGAAGCATTTGTTCAACTGTTAAATGTTCGTTGACAGCCTTACGCGGATCTTGCGTGTGCTCCAGAACGTTGCCTATCATCTTAAATAATTCTTCGACTTCTTCTTCCTCCGCCTCATCTTAGTAGTCGCTCCTTCTCTCCTCCTGTCTGGTCCCATCTTCGCCCGCGGTCGCTCGCGCGCCCTTCCTAGCGTTCTTCCTGGTCGTTGACATGCCATTCTCGTTCGTTTGCAGTGATTGGCGTGCCTTGATGGTGGGTATTGGGGTGCGCATCGATCGCCTCGGAGCCGTCGAGTCGGGGCTGGCGTCTCCCGCCGTGGTGCCGGGTTCTACCGGCTCCGCCATCTCCGTCGCGCCGCCACGCGTCGCGCCGTGGAAAGCGGATGACTCGCTCTGACCCGGAACGGGCAAACGGAGCGATTGAATGATTAAACGATTGAATGATTACTTAAGCAATTTAGCTAGCTTGAGGAAGCGCTCCCTAGAGACTGTCAGTTAGGAGGGGGCTTCCCGGAAGTTATAGTCAATTATATGGAAGGGCACGTGACCGTGTACGGGCCAGAGGCCGGTGCCCCTGGAAGGTCAGAGTTGTCGCGGTCGCGGAGGGGATAGAAGAGACAGAGGAGAAAAAGAAAAGAGAGATCAGAGGAAATTCATACTTAATTATGCTGCCCAATTGACTGAATACGGTGCCACCAGCTATCTGACAATTAAGAGTCTCTTACGCTTATTCACGTTGATTTAACTAGCCACGACGACGGCCAGATGCACCTATTCAGACTTCTATACTGCGTATTATAAAAACCCCGCAACATGGCCAAACCTCCCTGCTACATAAAGTCTTAGCGGCTGCAACTGTTAGTACAGACCGGCAATCTACATATAAATCCTTAACATTCTCTATAATATACTAAAGCACTATCTCCCCTCAGGGGGCAGCGACGGTAATGACACCGTCGCCACCGCCCCGGGCGTTCTTTAGGGGGTGGGCGTATAATGAAGCCCAGGACCCTCGGGGGAAGTTGGGAGTAGAAAATATCATCCGACTCGGTGTCGGCGGTGGTGCCAAGAGAATCCTTAGAGGATAGGTCCGCATGGGTCCGCCGCTCAGGGCCTCCCGTTTGGTAAGGCTGTGAAGATATGCCCATTCGTGGCTCAGCTGCATTAATGACTTGGTCCAGCCCAATATAGGGCGTGTTGAACAGCCTGCCCGGAATTGCTCGTTAACAGGATTGCGCAAAGTCGACGGGATTACGCAATTGTATTGTGAGGGATTCAATCCTTAAAGACTGTTTCTGTCACAGAATACGTGTATTTGACGATAGTAAAAGCAAAGTGATTTTTATTGATTTATTTGATAGATTTTTATTAAGTTGTTGCAAAAGGTTATTCTTATTGTTCTTATTATCGTTATTAAGGCCTCGATCAATCGGGGAGATTTTCTCTTAAGGTCGGGATTATGTGATAGGTCCCGTGACTTTTGTGACAGTTTCCCCCACCTTTTCCAAGACGAGAAAGGAGCACGAATAGGCTGTGGCCCATGCGAGAAGTTAGAAGAAGCTAGCTAGATTGCTTAAGCAATCATTCAATCGTTTAATCATTCAATCGCTCCGTTTGCCCGTTCCGGGTCAGAGCGAGTCATCCGCTTTCCACGGCGCGACGCGTAGCGGCGCGACGGAGATGGCGGAGCCGGTAGAACCCGGCACCACGGCGGGAGACGCCAGCCCCGACTCGACGGCTCCGAGGCGATCGATACGCACCCTAATACCCACCATCAAGGCACGCCAATCACTGCAAACGAACGAGAATGGTATGTTAACGACTAGGAAGAACGCTAGGAAGGGCGCGCGAGCGACCGCGGGCGAAGATGGGACCAGACAGGAGGAGAGAAGGAGCGACTATTAAGATAAGGCGGAGGAAGAAGAAGTCGAAGAATTGTTTAAGATAATAGGTAACGTTCTGGAGTATACGTAAGATCCGCGTAAGGCTGTTAACGAACATTTAACGGTTAAATAAATGCTTTAAACTATCGTATAAGAGCTTAAGTAATAGCGCGAAGAAGCCCGATAGCAGTTCGAAGAGACCCGACGATAATACGAGGAGACCCGGCGGCAATTTAAGGAGACCCGACGGCAATTCGACGATATTAAAGCCCAGATAGGGGAGGAGTTAAAGCACGTCCGAGAACAATTAAACGCTATTATAAAGAGCCTAACGATAACCGCTTCCACCCAGATAAGCTTATAAGCCTTTTATACCGAAGTCGCGCGTACGCCGCCGACGAGTTAATTAATTAACTTACGGACTCTCTTATTAGCGAATACGATATTATCGACCTTTACGGAAACGCTCTTTTACACGATAAACGCGTCCCGCGTAGATGAAGTCGATAGGGAAAAGGTATACGCCGGCACCGTTAGGAAAGTAGTCGAAGAGGATATAAGAAAGAGGAAGGGAGAGAGTAGTTAGAGATATAAAGCGGTAACCGTGGATACGAAAAACGCGAACAGGATTAAAATCGTTTATAGGGACGAGGTAGAGTATATTATTATTAAGTAAGCGGCGGAGAAGATATAACTGGCGAGCGGAGTACGTATACTGCGCGACGAGTTATTCCTAATTAAGGTCGATAACGTTAACCGCACGGCGGTCTTAAACGAGCACGGCATTATCCGACCTGGCGCTGCTGAAGCGTTTGGCCAGGAAAACGAAACGACGATCGCCAAAGTCTCGTGGCTCAGCCGGAAGGAGGTCCCGAAGGCGTACGGGTTAATAATAGTATACCTAACGAAGGTGGTAGATACGAAAAGGATCCTGGAAGAAGGATTCTTCCATGCCGGCGGGGAGTCGGGTTATACTAGCGTATTCGAAAGAAAGCCCCGACCAGAGTAATACTATAACTACCAGGAGGTCGGCTATAAGGCATTTAAGTGTAAGAAGGCTTAAAAATACGCGCGGTATATTAAGGAGGGGTACCGTTACGATAAGTGCCGCGAGTAAGTGTTAAAATATATCCCGTACGGGGGATTATACGAGTCGTTTAATAAAAGCTACCCGAAGTTATACCTTAGCTAATATAAGTAAGGCGTTTTAAATACTCTAACTTAATATCGGTAAGCAGAAAGAAGTATACGAGAGCGTAATAAACGATAAACGGCTTAAAGACTTTATAACGTTAGCGATATAAGAACCGCTAGCTTAAAAGGTAGGCGACTAGTTATAAATAGTCCCGATAGGATACCTAAAGTGGGCTAAAATGGTACCGATAATGTGGAGAGACGGACGGTAGGGAGCGAGGAGTATATTATAAGTGAATAAGGAACTGGACGCCGAGCAGGTGCCGGTCCCTTCGCCAGACGTGGTGGCGGCGACGGTGCGATTACCGGACCGGGATATTCTCCTGATATCGGTATACGTTTAAGGCCAGGACGAAGACGCCCTTCTGGAGATCTGTTATTTAATGGATAAGGCGATCCGCGAAGGCCGGCGAGCCCGGGGACGCGTAGTCGACATCATTATGGTCGGAGACTTTAATCGACATAACCATCTATAGGGAGGAGACGATATAACACTGGCCAGATAGGGAGAGGCGGACTTAATTATCGACCTGATGAACGAGTATGCTCTAAGGAGCGTACTTCCTCGGGGGATAAAGACATAGTAGTCTAGACAATACGAGTCGACGATTAACTTAGTCCTAGCCTCGGAGGACCTTTCCAGAACCTTAGTAAAATGTACGATATACGATACCGATTACGGGTTTAACCATTAAGTTATCGAGACGAGGTTCGACGTAACTATATTATAACCGACGACGAGATTAAGACTTTTATTTAAAAACGCACCGTGGAAGGATATCAGAGCGGAAATCGCCCGAAGGTTACGGATAGGGCCGGCGGGTGAGATAATATAATAGCAGACCGACTTGTTAATAGGAGCTGTCCTTAAGGTAGTTTAAGAGTTAACCCCGAAGGCGAAGCCGTTACCGTACGCGAAGAGGTAATAGACGATAAACTTAACGCAACTGCGCTAGATATATATATATTAGAGAAACCGGGCCAGAGTTGTAAGGAGAGCGGGCTAGGCCTAGCCCGAGTTAAAGCGAATGGCGAAAGAAGCCTTTAAACATTTCCGCGATTACATTTAACGATAGAAAAAGACTTATTAGGATAACTTTTTAACCGATAACACTAATATATAGAAAGCTATTAAGTACCTGGATACGGAAGGAGGAGCGGCCTTTAATAAGCTGCTATAGCTCACCCGAACGGACGGAACGCGTATAATTAACGGAGCGGAACAGGCCGAGGAATTACTAGCCACCTTCTTTCCGCCACTCCCTACCGAGATAATAAAGGAAGGTCCGCGACCCTAATAATCACTTATAAATATACCGGAGATTACCCTCGGTGAGATCGAGGCGTAGCTCTTTAGGATGAGATTATAAAAGGTACCCGGAGATAACGGGCTACTAGTGATAGTATAAAGGTAGGTATAGCCGGTAGTGAAATACCGAGTGCTAAAGCTCTTCCGGGCATCTTTAAAAGAAGGAGCCCTCCCCGAGTAATAAAGATACGCGAAGATCGTACCGCTGAAGAAACCTAATAAGGCGGATTATATAATCGCTAAGGCGTGGAGGCTAATCTCGTTACTTTCGACACTGGGTAAAGTCTTAAAAGCGGTGATCGCGGAAAGAATTTCGTACGCAGTTAAAGAGTTCGGACTGCTACCGTTTAACCACTTCGGCGCGCGAAAACGCCGGTCAGTAAAGCAAGCACTTACGCTCCTCCAGGAATACATTTTCAAAGCGTGGCGCGGAAGATAAGTCGTTAGCCTAATCAGCTTCGACGTGAAAGGAGCTTATAACGGAGTATATAAGGAACGACTGCTTTAAAGACTAGCGGCGCGGGGTATACCACCGCAACTGGTACGTTAGGCGGACGCGTTTTATTCCGGCCGAACGGCGTCTATCGAGGTTAACGGATACAGTTTAAAGAAGCGAGACCTTCCGTAAGCGGGGCTACCTTAAGGGTTACCCCTCTCCCCCGTACTATTCCTCTTTTTCAACGCGGACCTTATCCAGTAGCGGATAGGTGCGAGTAAAGGGGCTGCCGCGTTCGTAAACGATTACACGGCGTAGGTAGTAGGCCTAACGGCGCAGGTTAACCGTGAAGGGATCCAGGGCATTATTAATAGAGCTCTCGACTGGGAATCGCGGAGCGGAGCGATATTCGAGGCCGAAAAGACGGCTATTATCCACTTCTTACGGAACGCGGAACGACTTAACAGTACGCCCTTTAACATTAAAGGGCAGACGGTAAAGCCGTAGGAACAGGTTAAGATATTAGGTATAGTTATAAATCGGCAACTTAAGTATAAGTAGTATATCGCCAGAGCGGCGATTAAGGGCCTTAAAGCGGCGATAACGTTAAGACGGCTACGAGGGCTAATATTATTAATAGCCAGGTAACTCTTTACGTTAACGGTAACGCCCGTAATAGACTATATATTAACTGTCTGGATATACGCTTATAATAAGACCCTGGTTAAACCCTTTAATAAGGTGTAAAATGTTAGGGCGTAAGCTATTATAAAGACCTTCCGCACCGTGGCCACGGCGGTGGCGGAAGCGGAAGCTGGCATCCTCTTAATATAGTAACGATTCGAAAGACGGGCCACGACCTTTTAAGTAGATTTATACACCCTCCCGGACGTCCACCCCCTAACTAAGACTGAGACGCGGATAATAAGGCGGTTCACGTCACCGCTGTAACGGATTACCGCCGTATACGAGGGACTATTAATCGAAAGGTTAAAGGTTATCTATCCCTTCGCGCTTAACCCGTAGGAGGAACGGGTAGGACGAATTCAGGACGAGGATACCATTAGAGTCTTTAAAGGAAGTAAGGGGTAAGGGTAAACGGTTATTATCACGAGTATATCGGTCAGAAGCGAAACGATCGGTATCGGTGCTATCACTCGGCCCGTATAAGCCACCCGGCTTGCCGAGGAGCTGGTCTTAATAGCCGCTACGCTAAGTATATAAGACGAGCAGAACCCGTTTACAGCTGAACTCGCGGCTATAAGCAGAGCGTTAAACGCATTACCGGAACATTTCGGGCACGATATTATAGTTCTTATTAGGAATAAAGTAGTAACGTAAGTAATCGGTAAATTATACCGTTAGTCGGGACAGGTAAATATACAGCGGATTTACGCTATTATTAATAAGTTAAGAAGTAATGGTAATACTATTTCGATAGGGTGGATCCTAACGATTAAAAACTCGAGCCTAATTAAAGTAGCGAAGACGGCGGCGAAACGGAACGCCGACCCGAAGAAGTTACTAGTAAAGAGATTATATCGGGCGGTATCGATAATACTCGCTACGGTAAAACGAAACCAGGAAGGCTACCGGACCCTGCTAATAGGTGTTAGTAAATACTTTAAAAGAGTCGATAAGGCGTTACCGGGTAAATATACGCGCTAGATATACGATATGTTAACGGCGGTATAAGCGAAAGTGCTCGTATAGCTGCGAATAGGAATGATTCGACTGAATAGTTACCTATATAAGATCGGCGCAGTACTAATAGAGGAATACCCTTACGGTTACGCCACCGAAATAATAAACCACTTTCTATTCCGATATATAAGGTAGATCTCGTAACGCGTAGAGATATAGTAAGAGACTGGCGCGAGTATAAATAGCTTACCCTTCCATTTAGGAGGGAAGGTATATACGGACCCGGACGATTAAACGCCCGATATAGTAATAGTATAGGCGATTATTAGATATGCTATAGTAATAGGACGGCTCGACGAAGGACAGTAAACGACCTAACCCACCTACAACCACTTATCCTCTCCCACTAACCCATTCACCTCGTGCCACGACAGCAGGTTCGCACCAGCGGCTGAAGATAGGAAGCTAGGCACCTGGAGAAGACGCCTTTATGGACAACTTGCTACTAACCCCACGAGAACTTACCACTAAAAGGATCATTAGCCTGAGACGTTGAATTCAGAAAGGCGCTTATGTAAGGGCTGGACGAGACGAGAAAGACGCGTGACGGAACGGATTATATATTTAACCGGTAGTTGCCCTAGACCCCATCGGGCGTAATACAGTCAATCGAGAAAGGAGCGCAAACGATTTGCAACGACCCTGGCCGAGGACGTCTCTGTTTCAATCTTCCTTGTTTTGTTCTTTTTTCTTGGGGTACCCCTAAACCCGTTTGGAGCTTTTTGACATTTGCTGCTTTCTGTTCTTTTTTCATGCGTCCGACTTCCTATCCTAACTTCTATTTCCCATCCTGGCTACTACCAGTAATTATCTCCCGTCTCTCCTACCCCCCATCCTGGCTATTACCCCCTATCCTGGCTCCTACCTTGCATTTCAACTATTACCGACTCTACGATGAGTTTGGGCCTCCGTAACGGCACCTTATTGGTCGAACATGAAGATGAGGAGAACTCGCAGCAGTCCATCAAAGATGAGATTGCCAAGATGCGGGCAGATACGACAGAAGAATTCTCGGAGGGGCCCGAGTTCGAGCGGCTTGCCAGCATGCCGGACCGAGAATCACTCGAGGCGTTCCTTTCCGAGACCAAGGAGATGCACACGAGGTTAGGTGAACGTCGGGGGCGTCGAGTGCAGAAGGTCGCCGCCGAGATCTCCAACATCCTCCAGACGTACTCCGGCTTCGCAAAGCTGATCAAGGCTGTGGATCCACAAGCTGGTACCATGGCGTGTAGTGGACTATTGGTTGTTTTGATGGTGAGCAAAGGTAATAAGTGAATATGGATCACTTTGGCCTCTATGGTTGAGCAAGTTTCTTCTAATGTATCTAATCAGGTTGCGAACAAAAAAAAGGAATTATTGTACAGGAAGGGGTACTCAGCCGAGTACCTAATATGGTGCTCGGGCGCACGTGACAGGATGACATAATGCTACGTAGGACCCACATTCTCTGTGACAGGAGTGTCCACTGACCGCCTGAGGGACGTGAGTCGCTGCTACTAAGCATCTGCCACTCGTTCATGATGAAGGCATTCTGGTGCGTCGGAGCTTAATCTCAACCGGTGAGAATGTAGACATTGCTGTTCACCACCGGCGGTGCAGGGTTCGCTAGTACGTTCCATCCCCGATGATGGGATTTCCTGTGGATTTGATGGTGGTTTGTGCGGCAACCAGCAAGGACTAGACGAGAAGAGCAAAAATGAGAAGGAACCAGATCATGGTAGCTAGATTCCAGAGCTTCGGCCTTAGGTTCTAGAATCCCAGTTGATGTTTTGAAACGTGTCGTGATAATTAATTAATTCGTCGCCAGATGGACTTCAACGGAGGTGAGGAAATGGTGACAACAATGAGATAATTAATTATAAGCGTATAATTACCGCTAGGCGGGTGCCGTGTTTGCAAGCCTCCACATCCAACACCTTGCGCCATTGAAGTTTTCAGAGCCGATTCGGACATACTCCAAAGAAAATTTGTTGTCGGTTTCCTGCTCGCATCCTCGGCCTATTTTAATCCAGACTCCAGAAGCTCGACGTCTTAGAATGTAGTATCAGCTGACCTCCAGCGGAAGCGTGAGCTCCGACAATTCTCACCATTTGTGGCGTTTGGTGGATTTCAAAAATAACCGTTTAAGGCGGGGTATCATGTTACCACTTAACAGGTTGGGTGCAACTGACATTCAGAAGTTGGGAAAACGACCGAATTCTCAGGCCAAGTTGGGACAATACGATGAGATGTCATGTCACAACTTACTAAGCAGCAATACGAGTACGTAAGGTTTGTTCAAACGAGGGAGAATGAGGACCAAAGACTCCGGACAGCTCCCGGATGGGCCATGCATGCTTGGATCACATCCCGAAGCGGAGGTTTATCGTGCCGTCTGTGGTTGTTTGCGGGGTTGTCGACATTACAAGGGGTAGCCAAGAGTAGCTGGGGAGAGGGGGTGGGTACCGGTAGCCATCAGCCCAGAAAGGCGGGAGGATCTTTTACACTTGCAGTAACTCCTAAGTCAAGACTCGTTCACTCTGATTGGCGCGTATGCGCCATGGGTTTACTCCTCCATATGACGTATGACGGCTGGGTTCTTGGTTCTTGACTTGACTCTTGACTCGGATGCCACACGCAAATCCATAAACCCTGATCCTCGCCCACCCGTGTTCTGTAACCACTCAACTAAAGACATCGTGGCTGAGTGCGCATATGAATTCTACCAGTGGCTCGAACTGGCAGAACAGTCGACCGGGAAAACATCTCGTACCCCAATTAGAACCGTTAACGGGTAGGGGTATAGGACTGCAGGCCAAGACTTATCATATGGAACAGGAAAATAGATGCGGGGCAGAATGGAGACTAATTACCGATTAACACAGATACAAGAATTTATGCTCACAAACATATATTACTAGCTTCCCTTCAGCCTGTCAGAGGTTCAGACCAGGAGCTCATCAACGACTTCACCGTGTTGTTCCTCAGACATAACGTAATCAATTAGCCACAATGACCAAGACCACACTCGCTTCCCTCGTCGCCATAGGCCTCCTGCAAGGGACTCAAGCCTTGCCGGCCCCGACTCTATCCCCAGACCAACCGGTTTGTCGAGGGGTCGACATCAACACCTCAGAGAACCCAAGCCTAGGCATCACTATCACAGACCGTGCAACACTTACACCCACGCTCGCCGCCCGGGCCCCGCCAGCATCCTTCACGGCCAACGCCCGCGTCGGGCCCGGCGGCTCCTCCTTCCGTGACTCGGCGCACTTCCGCATCTATGCCGCGGACCTCGCCGCCGCGGACCGGGGGTTGACTATGCTGGAGGGGGTCTATTCTTGCTTTGTCGATACCCTGGGATGGCGCTCCACGGGCCTGTCCTACAACGACAACACCGACGACGACGGGCCCTGGACTAAGGTCAACATCTACAGCGTGGCCAGCCTTCCCCGCGCCGCGGGCGTGATGCACTCGGACGCCGGGGTCGGCATGGCCTGGCTGGAGGTGGCGAACCGGTACCTCGTGACGCCCGTGACCGTCCACGAGTTCGGCCACGGGCTGCACTACCACCAGAAGACGTGGGTCAACCAGGGGCGGACAGGCGCCTGGTGGGAGACGCTGGCCAACTGGGTGTCGGACACGTTCCTGACCTCGCCGCTGTGCGCGGCTGCCCGGGCCGCGTCCGGGCAGGCCACGCCGGAGACGAGCGAGATCGAAGTGGCCAAGACGATCGGCGACTCCTTCCAGGTCATCGTGGACGGGAGCGCCAACACGGGCAACTACTACCAGGCCTGGCCGTTCCTCACCTACATCACCAACAACCCGGACAACTTCACGGGCTTGGGCCGGGACGTGATGCGCCAGCTGATGGTGCGGTATAGCCCCAACTCCAACGAGACGCCCCTGCACACCCTCCAGCGGGTGTCGACGAGCGCAACTGTGGCGCAGGTTGTTGGTAAGTACTGGGCGCGCATGGCGTACGTGGACATCGGGCACCGGCAGGCGCAGGGCGTCTTCCTGAACCAGAGGGGCCGGATCAACTACGCCAACGTGGACTCTGCCGGCGGTGGCTCCTACCGGGTCAAGGCCGCGCGACGGCCGCGGTACATGGGCGCCAACATCATCCCGCTGCGCAATCCGTCCGGCACGGTGACTGTGATGGTCACCCCCAACGGCAGCGGGCAGCTGACCTCGCACTTGGTCGTCCGGAGCACGAGCAGTGGCGCGGTGAGGTATGTCGAGCTTGCCAACGGCCAGGGTAGTGTGAGCGTTGCGGCGGGGGAGGAGGCGAGTCTTGTTGTTGCGAACACGCCTGCGAATCTGGTCCTTTATGACCCGTTCTCGTTGACTGCTGAGGTCAAAACGGGTGTGGATTACTCCTTCACCTTGTCTGGTGCGACGGTTTAGTCACTTTTGTGGCTGGTCCTCTTGGCCTCGCCTTATTCCTCGCTTTCACTTGTATATATTTACTGTTTTCTCAGGTAAATAGTTCATGCAATGATGCCTCGTAGTGTGGTCATTCCAAGCCAAGGTCTCGAAGCAAAGTTTCTGGAACTAACGGCGGCGACGGGGAGTACTCCCATAGAAGCCCGGAGGTGATAATTGCTAGTGAGTAAGGTTAAAGTTCATTAGCCGGCAGGTAGCAGGCCGCTACCCATGAGTCTTCGGCAAACATGACATATGAACACGACCCGTTCGTTATTCGGGCTGTGAAATGCGATCGCCCCGCTCTCCTTGACATGGCTAAAGGAAACATAGCGGTACGGATCACTCCTCCTGCAGGCTGCATTTCAGTTTTTCAGCGATCAATGCCCATACGTAACACCAAGTACCGCCTTTGTGCCCTGTGGCCTGAGCTCCCGAGGAAAAACAAAAATGACATCCAAATCTCGATTCGCTCTGTCAAGAGCTCATGAGATTGACTTGGATGAGATGACGGCCTTGGAATACAGGTGTTTCTGCCCTTACATTCGGGAAATTTTCATGGGCTGCAAGTCGGAGGCGGATCTACCCCGCCTGGCGCACAAATACGCCACCACGATGCGGCACGACCCGCACGACGTCTGGATCAAGGTCGTGGACTCGTCCACCGGCAAGATCATCGCCTGCAGTAACTGGAAAGTTTATGCCAATGGCGCCCCTGCGTTGGCCGGTGACACGCCGCCGGAGTGGTTGGAAGGGGAGGAATTGGAGAGGTCGAGGCGGATGATGGAGGAGATGAACGAGGCGAGGAGGAAAGCCAACCCGGGGGGTTTCGTTCGTGCGTATACTCTAGCTCATTCTGGGGTCTAGCACTTAGTTCAGCGCCAGATTGCTTGGGTATACTGACCATCGCAGACCTCCACATCTGCTTCACTGACCCAGACTGCCGCCGCCAGGGTGCAGGCGGCATGATGATGCGTTGGGGCTGCGACCTGGCGGACCAGCTGTTCTTGCCGGGTTGGATCGAGGCGTCGCCGGAGGGAAATTTTCTGTACAAGTCTTTCGGCTTCTACGACTTTGAGGGATGTTCTGGAGGATTGAGCGGGATGAACATGAGGAGAGACGCGAGGGTCGCTGGGTTTGAGGGCCGCAAGGACTTGGAGACGGATCTGCCAGTCCGATCTGTCACCACTCCTTCGGTGACCGGTAGTCATGCTGCTGGCTCTTAAGTGCTGATTAGGGTGGGTTAAACGTGAAGTAATACAAAAGGCTGGCAATTTCTAGCTTCGTATCTCACTAGCACATGCACTAATGCGAGCCTACCCGATAATGGCTTTGTCGTTGCAGCCCAGGTCCAAATGCCTGTCACAGACGGCTGGTGTTGGCGTGTTGCAGTGCGACAGTGTCGGATCCGGTGCCCCGCCAAACCCCAGCACCGCCAAATTCGCGCATTCCATTCCGCCAGTGGCAAAGAATTTTCTCCCCTGGGGTGAATTTCGTCCACACGAAGGAACAATCCGGAACCCCTAAGCATCCTTACCAAGCATACATACGAATTAACTTACCTACCTACCTACTTATAAATTCTTGGGCACCTACTTGGAACATTGTCGTTTGCACTGCCGCTTTGCCCTCTCACATCGAGCCTCGGGGACGCTGGGGCTAATCTCTGCATCGGCGTGCTCCGCTCCCACCCTTTACTCCGAGTCTCCGACACTGTCCGATGGAGGAGAGTCATCCATGGCAGGCCGAGCTCGAGGTTGCCATTCTGGCAGTCCAACATGCAGCCTTGATCGGGCAGTCCCTCGTCAAGGCGACCGACAAGGGGTCGGTCGAGAAGGATGACCTCTCGCCTGTAACCGTGGCTGACTTCGCCATCCAGGCGATGCTCACGCACACCGTCCGCAATGCCTTCCCCAATGACATCCTGATAGGCGAGGAGAACGCTGACGCTCTGCGGGAGGGCGAAGTGCTGCTCGATAGAGTCTGGGCAGCCTACAACAGTGCGTTGCCCAGGCAAGGGCTGCAAGGCACCGGCTCGGCATCACATCCGCCCTTTGTCAAGGCTTTCGCGTCCAAAGAGGAGCTGTGCTGCCTGCTCGATATCTGCGGCAGCAACACGCCGTCCAGCACGGCCCGGACCTGGATATTCGACCCCATCGACGGCACCAAGTCCTTCGTCCGCGGGGAGCTGTACGCCATCAATGTGGCCCTGCTTCAGAATGGCAAGCAGGTCCTCAGCGTGGTCGGCTGTCCCAACCTGTCCATGCATCACCTCTTGTACGGCCCGCGTCAGCCACTGCTCAACTCAACCGTCGACCCAGAGGGGAAGGGCTGCATCATCTTCGGCTCGCTCGGCTGGGGCGCCTGGGTCAGACCTCTGCAGCTGGACCCTGCTCAACCCGGACAGGAAGCTGAAGCTCCCCGACAGATAGGGAGAGGCGGTGGACTGAACGGTCCGAACGGAACCGACAAGACGACACCCGACACTCTCCGCCAGGTGACCTGCCTCGTGGCGGCGGCTGACTCGGGCGTCGAGCACGTTCACAGCGCTGTCGCCCGCGAGCTCAACATGGCATACCCGGGCTCCGACCTCGTCAGCTGGGTGCTCCGCTGGGTGGCGTTGGCCTGCGGGGTCGCAGACGTGACCATGTGGGCGTACAGGAGCCGGGCCCGCAGGGGCAAGATATGGGACCACGCGGGCGCGATGCTCCTGTTCGAGGAGGCCGGCGGCAGGATCACCGACCTCGACGGGTGGGCCATCGACCTGGCCGCGGGGAGGCACATGACCGCCAACTACGGCTTCGTGGCCGCGCCGGAGGGCCTCCACGCACGGGTCCTGGCCAAGGCAAGGGAGGTCATGGGGAGGGAAGCGGCCGCGAGGGCGCTGCTCTTGGGGTCGCTGGATCCCGAGGGGGAGCTCGTCGTTGCGAGGAAGGGGCTTGCGCGTGCGGAGCTGCAGCTCGGTTCGCTGGACGGCGTCTCCGCGGGGAGGGAGGTTCTGCAGGGGGTTCTTGTGAGGGACCTCGCGGCCGCGAGGGAGAGGCTTGAGGCCGCGGAGAGGGCGGTTGGAGCTGCTGCGGACATGAATTGAAGGTCGCCACTGGGGCGCTAGGTTTTCTTGGCGAACCTGTCAGCCCCTGTCCCTTTTCTTTTCAGATGTGTGGATGGCCATATTATGTTTATACGGCAGAGTCCTGCCTCCATGTAACCATCCAGTTTCATACGCACAGTCTGGAAAGCCTTGCGCTAATCCTGGGTAGTCACTCTAGCGAGGATTCCAAGGAGGATTTCCTGGGGGGCGGAAATTTGCCTGCAGGTTCCGTATAAAAATCCAATACCAAAACCTGGTGTACAGCGAGCTAGTCTCTTACAGTGTAGCCGAGCGTGGCTATCTGCACCCTCCATATACCTCTTGGTCGAATAAATGCCACAATGGACGACAACTCACATTCAAACGAACCACCAATCTGAGGGTCTCGACGCTTTGTGGGGTCCATCATCTCTTGCTGGCGGGAGTGCTGACATTTGTTCCCCAGAACTGTGTAGCGTTGGCCGCCCAGACTGAGAGTTGAGGCGTAGTTGTGAATTCTACATCTTGGCTGGCATTTACGAAAAGTTCCATGCTTCAGGCCCTCTGGTTGGTTAGCGTACGTTCAGGAGGTCGGCCCGGATCCTGTCTGGCGCTCACCACGTCCACGATGATGATAGGGTACGCTGAACTGGTCCATCATGACTTATGATTTCTATCATCTTTCATATGGTGGGCAATAGTCGGCACGTCGTCCATTGGGTGTCATCAGAAGTAGTATATAAACTCCCTGTTTTCTCCAGGACTCCAGGTTTTCATATCAGCTTCCAGAGCTCCATTCAAGCCCTCCCTTGCCTATTCTCTGGCCATCTGCACTCACTCACCACCCCAAATCTCCAATCTCGGCGAACCCAGGCATCAGTGAGCACTTCGGCGCCCCTACTCTCAAAAATGCTTGCCCTCATCGCCCTCTCCCTCCTCGGCCTGGCCTCCGGCGCCGCCATCCCCGGCCTCTCTGACTCGTCGCCGGCGCTCACCCCGCGCGACCAGCTCGAGAACGCCATCGTGTCGCGCTCCCCGACAGACGGGACCTGCAGGCTCTACATGACCGTGACCATCACCACCGGCCCGCAGGAGCCCGGCAGGCCGCCCGTCGGCAGCGTCGACTACTCGCTCGTGCTCACGGCCGACGGCCGCCACCTGGGCCAGAACACGGAGAAGCACCCCAAGAACGCCATCACCTTCCCCAGCTCGGAGACGGGGCTGGGCCACAACATCAACTGGGTCACCTACGACAAGAGCTGCGGGTGCAGGTGCAACGCCAACAAAGTCAGCCGGTCCGGCCCGATCAGGGTTCAGGGCTGATCCATTTTCGCCTGTAGGAACTGGAACTGCTCCGGTACTACCGGGGGTCCTGTAGGCATCAACAACCCTCACAGCAGCCTCGGGGACTGGTGGGAAACCCAGGTCTCGTCGATTCGCTGCTAATGGGTTTAGGTTGGGCCATCTGGCAAAGGGCAGGGGGCGTTTCCTGGGGAAATACATCGGGGCCTCGGGGGAAACCTCTGGGGTTGATTTTCAGGCTTCAGCTTTTGTATGGGACTAGACCTTCTCATTCTGTAGGGCGCTGGACTTTTCGTCATTGCTGCCGTCACCTAGTGTGCTTCGACCACGTGGACATAGGGTCGCATGCTTTGTTGATTGCGATAGTCTGAACCAGATTACAAGGATGGGAACATCCAAGGTAATAGGGCATGGAATGGTGGAATCCCGTGATCTACACGGCTTGGTTCTTAGTGTCCCGACTCAACCCGGTCGAAAGCAATTGTGAAGGCTCGTCAACTTTCGCGCTTGTGTCCACTGGCTCGAAAGGAACGACACCCTTCTTATGTGCCTCCTCTTCTGTGAAGGTGCCGTAGTAGTCGACCTCGTCATACCTCCCCAGTCCCTTAGGGGGCCATACGCGGACTACGATGTAGTAGATGGCCGAGGCGGAGAAGAAACCTGCAGAGGTACCGACGGTGATGTTAGCGAAGAGTCGCAATCATCTCAGAAGCCAAAAGATAGAGAGAAAGAGAGAGAGAAAGAGAGAGAGAAAGAGAGAGAGAAAGAGAGAGAGA
>PYSP01000060.1:0-127868 GCA_003049395.1 Pseudohalonectria lignicola | reverse complement strand
AGAGAGAGAGAGAGAGAGAGAAAGAGAGAGAGAAAGAGAGAGAGAGAGAGAGAGAGAGAAAGAAAGTACTCAGCTGAACCGCAGATTGAGACTGACGATACGTATTAGAGTGAGAGGTACATACCAAAGAAGTAATTTCCTGTGTTGTACTTCATAAGGCCGTCGGGCACACGAATATCCGGGTTCAGCCGTCCAATCATTCCTGGCATCGCCGGCACGAAGCAGACGATCCAGACAATGATAGATCGGAGATTGAAGCCGAACGTGTAGTAGTAGCTGCTTTCGGGGGAGAGGGTGTAGAGCGCCGATAGCTCAATCTTTTGTTTTCGAAGGATGAAATAGTCCGTCTGCGGGAAAAGAAGGCAACAACTCAGTCAGTACTATCACCTGTGCATTCAAGACAAAAAAGGGACGAGACGGGACGAGACAGGACGGGACGGGACGGGACGGGATGGGACCAAAGAACGTACCACCATGATGCCGGTCAGAGGAGCCAGGAAGACAGAGAAGGATGCCATGGTGGCGACAAATACCGACGATGTGTTGTAGAACACCCACGGTTGCACGACCCACGAGAGGGCGGCGCAGATCATGCAACCCCTGCGGATGTTGATGTACCGCGGAAAGAGCCCGGCCAGGTCCATGCCCGCAGCATAGCCATTGCCCATGATGTTCTCGGCCAGCTGGCTACAGACGAACCCGAGCGAGCAAAAGAAAGCGGCGGCCCTGCTCGTGGCGGTGTAGTCGTCCAGCATCCACTGTATCACGATGTACAGCGGGTTCCAGAACGGGTCCCCCTCCCAGATCACGACGCTCGCGCTGGCGGACAGGATCCCCATCAGGGGCACCATAGTGCCAGGGACGTACGTGGCGAAGATGAGGCCCGGGATCTGCTTCCCCTGCCGCCGGGCGAAGCGGGTGAAGTCGGCCTGGTTGAGGATCCCCGCGCTGATGGCCCCTATGCCCGACGTGATGGCGTAGAACCACGTCCAGGCGCGGTCGCCGGACGCGGGGGGAGCATGGATCAGGGGCCCGACCCCGCCGGCCGTCCTGCACGTCCAGGCCGTGATGCCCAGCATGACGCAGAAGGTGGCGCAGTTGGCGAGGGCGACGGGTCGGATGGCCACCTCGGGGCGGAACCACATCAGGGGCACGCTCACGAGCTGGAAGACGACGAAGCCGACGAAGTCGCGCGTGACCATGTGCGCGCCCTCGGGCATCGTGTTGGCCAGCATCAGGAAGTCCCGACTCCAGCTGCAGATCATGGCTGTGACGCAGAGGCCGCCCAGCCAGGCCTGCGACGCGTACCAGACGACCGACAATGTGATGCGGATGGTGATGCCGATGTAGGAGCCCAGCTGGCCGAAGATCACGCGCTGAACGACGGTGAAGCCGACGTGCCACTCGCCGCCGACCCAGCCCGTGGCGCTGGCCACGGCGACGACGAAGACCTGCGAGACCAGCAGGGCCACGACGGCCTCCCAGACGGCGAGGCCCAGGCCGAGGAGCGCAGCCGAGGCGGCCCAGGCCGTGATGGTGAACTGCGCCACCGAGAAGAAGGCGAGGTACTGCAGTCGGCCCCACATGCGGCGGCTGGGCGGCATCGGCGCGATGTCCGGGTTGATCAGGTGCGAGGTGCGGAAGCCATGGTGCACCTCTGTGTCGTCTGAGACGGCGAGGCGCCTCCTGAGGCTGGTGAGGGTGAGGGCCATCATGTATGGCAAATGAGACCACTGACCTGGTGCTGAGTAAGTGCGAGATTGGGGCAGGTCCTGTTCTTGCCCGTGAGGGGAATGAGGAGAACGGCGAGGGGAGTTGTGGTCCTGGAGGAGGGGTTCCCGTTCGGATGATATGCACGGGTTGGACGCCATGGGCTGGCTTGCCTTGCTTGCCTATCGGTGTCTCGTTATCTCTGGAGGTAACGGCTGCACCTAGATCAATGAGCCAAGATCGGTGCTGATACCTGAATGAGGGGTTGCTGATAGGAGGGGTATGAGTTTGCGCTTTGCACTTTGCAGACGAACACTTTAACCTCGCCCCTTGGCTCTAGCGAAAGGGTGGGCAGATGAGCCTGGCGCTACTCAATGATATCAGCTGGAGGAGTCGATCCTTTCTGGCCTGAGAATGGGACTTTGGATCTAGTATGGGCTCAGCATAGCCAGATGGCACAGCTACAGGAGCTTTGGAGGTGTCAAGTTTGGAACCAGGAGGGCCGAGATGGACCGTCCGGAGCAGTAGCAGACAATGGGCTTTTCCCCCAGGATGCTGGAGGGTATAGTCTCTTGGTAGCATAATGTATTGAAGAGAGAGAGAGAGAAGCAGGAGGACCGGAAAGAGACTGTGGGGGATTGGGAGTGTGCCGCCGATTGCGGCATTTGAACGTGGCATGGCCCTGATGAACCAGGTGTGATTGAACCCCCAAGTATCCCCCGCAATTCTTTCGCTACCAGAGAATGAGGGAGGCCTAACGTCGTACCGACCACCGAATACCTCGGATTGATCATGCGATTGATCAGATAAGATAATCCTTTGGATTTCAAGACCGGGAATATCGCGGTAGTCATGGGTTTCGTGAGCCAGAGTTCTTGCAGCCATCGAAACCAGGGATGAGCGTAATTGCTGTGAAGTTTCACGCAGTGACTGGGGCGAGTGGTTGCACGTGTTTGAGTGTAACCTAGAGATTTCCAGCGCATCTGGCGGCTCGACCATCCATGTGAGGGTGAGTCCGCAGATTGATCCATCCATGTACCCAGGGCACGGAAAGCACCCCCGCCGAGGTATCCAGACCGAAGAACAACTGGACACTGCTCTCAAATTACAGCCAACAAAGAGTCGGACACACGCCCCTAGCACAATGACGGCAAATGATTTCTTTGAAGATCTTGTTCGCGACTACAGGGAAGACCTCGCCGATTAACAACTTAACATTATAGCTAGGTAACAATCCCTAACGAGATCCCGGCGTTTGAAGCGAAGATGGCATCCATCGTAGCGCATCTAAATCAACCAGCCAATCGAGGAAACCTTACCATCAACCGCCCGCCGACGGGAGTCGCCAGATCAGATCGCAACTTGATCTGACCTAGTTGAACTCGTAGCACTCGTCAACAATCGGAATCTCAACCCCATACAGGTTCTGGCTCCAGTACTTGGTCACGAACCCCGTCAGGTTGAACAGGAAGTCGGACTTGACGCTGATCCCCTGGTGACAGACCCCCTCCACATCGGGCAGGGACACCCCCGTGGTGTCGATCTCCTGCGTTGAGGCCAAGGTGAACTGGTTGTTGAGCCGCGGCACCGCCGTCAGCCCGCTGCTCAGGTCGACCAGCCCGCCCAGCACCTTGATGGCCAGCTCGACGGTCAGGCTCGCGCTGACGTCGGCCCCGACGGTCGCCTTCTCGCTGATGTTGGCCTTGGCCGTGTAGACCGGCTCCCAGCCCGTCGCGCTCGTCCGGTCGCCGTCCAGGAGGTCGACGTGCACGTTGCCCCCCGGCAGGGCCACGCCCAGGGCGGTGTGCACGTGCACGCCCGCGCTGGCGTCGATGTCCACCCCGATCCCGAAGGCCACGCCGGGGCCGAGGGAGACGATGCCCGGCACGTCGACCAGGTAGTAGGCCAGCGCGTCGGGGGAGTAGGTGAAGGACCGCGTGAAGGCGGCGCTGATGCTGGCGGAGAGGGCCACGTCGGCGGAGAAGGCGGCGTCGATGTCGAAGTACAGGTCCGTCAGCGAGAAGGTCCAGAAGTTGTAGTGGAGGTACCCCGAGAAGGTGATGGTCGAGGTGAAGGACGCCTCGTCCGCGGTGATGTTCAGGTAGGGGGCGAGGTCCAGCAGCACCGTGCCCTCGTCGAGCGACTTGCCAAAGGTCAGGCTGACGCTGGGGTCGAGGGTGAGGCGCTTGGTCAGGGTGGCCGCGGGCAGCGAGCTGAAGGTCATCTCGCAGTCCTCGGCGATGGCCTTGAGCTCCTGCCTCGAGGCCGTGCACGAGATGGTCAGATCGGACTCGGAGGCGGTCACGTCCTCGACCTTGAAGAAGCCGCGCTCGAACTCGGCGTCGCAGTCGCCCAGGTTGTTGGTGATCATGACGAGCCCGTCCTCCTGGAGCAACCAGTTCTTGGCTGCCGCGGCGAAGGACGTCGCATCGCTGAATTTGACCGTCAACAAGTCATCACTGCAGTCGACGTTCACGATGGACCCTATGTACTCGAGCGCCACGACGAAGTGGTTCATCGTCAGAGTCATGTTGATGGAGCTCGCCGGGGTCGTGGGGGCCAAGGAGTTGGTGCCACTCAGGATGCCGGCGGTAGAGTTGGAGTCATCGTATGCCTCGGAGCCGTAGAAGAGAGACACCTTCTGCGAGGGGACGATGTTCTCCGGGTTGGAACGGTCGATCTCGGGGTTCTTGCAAGGGCCGAGGGTTGTCGTCGAGTTGTGGCCAGGATGAGGGCCGTTGCCACCTTCAGAAGACTTGGCCGTCTCAGTGGGAGCAGCAATCGCATCCGCATTGTCGATCGCCTCGACGGTCGGGGTGGCGGTCTGTTCGGGCATCTCGACCACGACGTACCGGACCACCTTGTTCTCGGGAGTGCAGTTGCAGCTGCTGTCATCTCGGCCGAAAACATCGCTGCTGCCCAGAGCTACGGACGCAAGAAGAGAAAGAGCCCCAATCCAGGGGAGAAAGGAGAGTGATTTCACCATGATGGGAGAGGTATGTTTCTAAGGAGTGATGAGGGTGGGGGAACGAGCCACTGTAAAGAGCGATTGGGAAGAGCCTGGGGGATTGGAAATCCAACTCGATCTCTGTCCGGATCTGGAGACGAGAGATGGGAGACTACTCGGTAGATAACCCGGATCAGCATCGGGGAGTGCGTCTTTCCCTCCTGTTGTATGGGCATAAAAAGAAGAGGTTCATGCCTTAGATGGAGATAATTACCACCTGTGCAATGTCATCGCTGGATGTTCTCAACCCTCCCATGGTTGGTCATGAAGATTGCGACTCTATTCCGTCCTCCGCGTTCGGTAGGTGGGGCGGAGATGATGGCGACATATGTTGTGGATGCCGGACTGAATCTCCAATGAGGCTGTTTGTTTGGGCGTGATCAAAATTTAGGGTCCAATGCGGAAACAACCGATGACCCCTTGGGAGTTGAGGGTGCCCCTTTTGGAGGCGACCCTTAAGTGCGTGGAGAGGGGCATGGACCGCCAGAGCCCATCGACGCTACACGTGTACACCCCCTGGGCGCCTGGCGTCCCATTCTCGGTCAAAAAGGGTCCTTTCAACAAAGGCCGCAAAGGGTCCGACAAACCACTTTCACATGATGGGCACTGTCGCCGAGGGTTATTGGTGGATGGAAGAGGGGTGTAAGTGGTCCAAAGGAGACCCGTGAATGATTCGCAGCGTTTCTTTTGGGCAGTTAAGGCCGTCGCTACCATCGTGAGTCGCGTTATTGGTGGAGTCGATAAGGAATTGTGCTGTCAACCTACTCCATACCTCGTACTGCCGACCTTAATAGATGTATTAAGAATAAGACTCTTCACAGGGCGATTGCAGGCTCGAATGCCCCGTTGAGATATGATTGCCCGAAGACGAGGGCATCCCAACTGTTGCATTCACTCCTCATTTCACTCACCGTGACACTGACCACGCCAATGCTCTGCCACCCACCACGTGTGGAGTCTTGGAGACATTAATAGGTCGTGATATCAACTCAAATTCACGTATCCGTATACATACCCAGCATTGGACCAGTGCAAGAGGAAACAAAAGAGGAAACAAACTCGTTGCAGAATCTAGACTGGAGGGAGAGTGAAATTGTGGAATTTGCCGATTTACCCAGGTGGGCTGGTGGTTGGTCCACCTATCACTCCCATTACGGCCCCACGGTTGCCCAAATTCAGCGAGCGGCCAATAGGAGGAACTCTCCACTGGTGTCCCTAACCTAATCCATACCTTTAATTCCTATCCGTAGTGGGGCGGTTGCGCGTAACCTGCACCCGACGTCAACAAACTTCCAACGGCTTCATGCCGGGCTCCCCTGAATGCCCTCCCCCTGACTGCCCAGTTGTTATCTTGACTAATCTGTCTCTCTGTGCAAATTCGGGAGTTTCTTGATCATAGCCAAGGCAACGCCGGTATATCCTAGTTAGATCACCTGAACTATTCTGTCGATTGCTCCCAGATTGCCCATCCGTTCAAACTTCTCAATCTCGAGCAAATTTGACTCGCGAAGCCCAACCCTCCTGACCCTGCGACCACTAGTTGCGGCGGTCTCACCAAGCCAGCTGGCTCCACGGGTCTGGCGCTTTTGAACGGAACAAGTGTCCTGCGTTCTACTACCTGGGAAACTGCTGCAAAAAGGTCACAACGATTGGGGAATCAGTTCGCCAAGGAAGGTATTGTCAAGTGACGATGATTCTCTTGATATGTTCAGGTGAAAGAAAGTTGGAGTCCCCATGCTGTAATCCAAGTCTAACATCCCAGGCGTTGGCCAATCCGAGTAACCTGGCATCCACGCCCTGCAAGGCCGTCTGATAGTCTCTCCAGGTGGCAGATGGTGCTTGCTGGAGCCCCGTCGTGACGCATAAAGCATCAATTGAGAGCGACAACCGATTACCGCACAAAAGCATCCCTTTTCTAGCGCTAGGACAACAGTCATGTCAACTCATGTTCTCCATGGCTTCAACCCTCTAGTGAGGATTCTTTCCTGGTCTCAGCTATTCCGACGACCAAAGTGACGTCGACTCGAACTCAGTTGTTGCGACGGATCTTGCGCCTCCTGGCAGGGCACGACTTGCCGGGGCGACCAGTCGAGATCGGGACTTCGCTGGAAGAAGTCTTGGCGCTTCCGTCGTTGCGGCTGCCCGTGAAAGTGGACGTGGTCAGGGCGGAGGCGGCTGGCAACGTGACCCGGCCGGAGGAGGATGCGACCGATGACGCCGACTGGATCGGGTCCTGACTAGCGGGGCTGGCGGACCTCGACGAGAAAGCGGGTGCGGAGACGGACGGTGAAGCGGACGAAGAGGCGGAAGTGCTCGAGCCAGCAGACTCGCCGGCGCTACCGCTGGCTCCAGCAAAAACCGGGTACTCCCCATCATCATCACGTTTGCAGCCGCTCCTGGCGATCAGCGAGGCTGGGCACTGCACGCGCTCGAAGGTGAGCTCCGGATTATCGGCGTTTTTGAACCAGTCGAAGCGCCAGCTGTAGCCCGACTAGAAGGACGTCGGCATGGCGAAGCACTGCGACGAATCCGTGACGCCGCCGTACCGCTCGCCGGGGAACGACTGACCGAACCGGGAAGTGCAGCCGTCGAAGATCCCCAGGCAACCCCCGGGCATCAGTATGTCGAAGAGGTTCTCGCTGAGGTCGTCTCCCGTGTTGAAACTCCGCACGACCATCTTCTTGCCGGCGGCTGTGCCGAATGTGAAGGTGATTCTGGGGAAGAGACCAACCCCTTGTTGTCAGTCTGATGATGACGGCACCGCTGCCGCCACCGGTGGATCAGGAATAAGAGGTGGTCTAGACTCTAGAGGCCAGGCAAGAAGACACTCACCCATAACAGGCACAGCACCAGTCAGACTCGCTTTCGCCGCTCAATTTGGTAGCAGCAAACCCGTAAGCCAGCGAGTCGCTCACCACCCACGGCTGGTCGTCGGTGCAGGTATAAGCCGTACCGCCGTCGCAGGTGAAGGGGTTGTCAACGGCCGCCTTGTCGGGCCGGGAGTATGACGGCTTGCGGCGGTCCCAGTACCGGGTCGACTTGCCCGAGCCGATGTAAGAGGCGCCCTGAATGCCACCAGCCACCAGCAGCGAGGTGATGGAGATCAGGCGGATGCTATAGTTGATGGAAGGCATTTTGTCACGTTGCAAGTCGAAAGGCGCCGTATAGATGAAGGTGATATTTTCTTTAGGGTTAGAAAGAGCGAGCGAGCCAGCCAGTATGGTTCAATGGCGAAAAGAGCTGAATGAACGTGGGACTCTATCTAGAGCCTAGAAACGAGTGATGGTATAAAGGAGCAACAGAAGAAGAGCCGTGGAGCGAAAGCACAAGGACTAACTCCTTAGATAGTCAAGACGATAGGTGAGCAGTCTTAGAGGTCATCATGTTGTCAAGGGAAGACATGGACCATATTTATGTCCTCATTCCCCTTCCATGCTCCAGTATCCAAGAAGATGCCGACGCGCCAGACCAGGACTAGATGCGCCCTAAAGATCCCAGCTAGAAGGAAATATGGATTAGTCTCCAGGATTTAGGTGGTGGGTGATGATGTTCTGGGACGTGAAAGCATGCTCACGGTTTGCTCTGCAGAGCAGGTTTCAACTTCATCTCAGTCGATGCTCGTCAGACATTGATTATGTTTAGACGGCGTGCCCATGCAAGGACCGGGATATCATCAGAGAATGAACGGTTAGCCGGGTCGCTATTCTAGAGAACCCCCTTACTGGGTTAATGGGGGATGGTGGTTGTTAGCATCTTGGATAGTGCAGGTTTGGCCGGATAGGGCTTGCCTACCTACGTGTGAAGCACTACAATGGTTTACTTCGTTTGGCCTCCCGCCTGGAGACTACTCGAATGCTCCATAGCCTCAATAGCAAGCCATATGCAGTAGGTCTGGGTAGCCTTGCTAGAAGCCGTTTTGACAACAAAGGCTGAATGAAGTCTGTAGGCCCGAAATTGAACAGGGGATTGCAGATGGCGTCGTCGAACTCATTCACGCTGATAAAGCGTTACTCTTGCGCGGCCGGGCAAACACGGCTGAAAACTTCCACCCACTCCTCCACTTAGGTACCTAGGTATTCGCTCGAAACTTTCCCCTTTAATCTCCCCTTCATCCTTCGAAAATCGACAGAAAAAAGGTCAGAAACACACGAATGGTGGGTAGAAGCTGAGAATAAATAATTCATCATCGTCCAGAAGGCTATGCTTCGAAAATTCTTCTTCCTCTGACTTGTCTGGAAACTCAGAACGAAAATCATCGCGATGATATAAACGAATATGAACAGGTTTCACCCATCTTAGACGCGCCACCGGAAGGCAGGGTGCTTCCAATCTAGGTCCCGAACCTCCGCCTCCGTCAGCCCGGCAAGCTCTTCCTCGATGCTGCGACTATCTCGCTTCTCGTTGTCCTGCTTCATCCACCAATAGCCACCAAGGCCGATGAGCAGGATAATACCCGAGGTCGCAAGGTTAAGCCCGTTCCCGATCCTGTAGTTAGGGGCATCCCAGGACAAGAAGCTCCATGTCGAGATGAGCCCGCCGATGTTGCCGCACATGACCTACGTGTGGGAATCCGAGTTAGCATGGGGTCCAAGGGCGGAGAGGAACAATACAGGTTATCGAGGCATAAAAAATATAAACCGAAAACAAATAAATAAAATACTGACGTTTAGCCCAATGGCACTGCTCCTCGCGGTGTCGCTGACAACGTTGGCACTAATGTGGGCATTCGACATGGGCCCGAGTACCATGGCAGAGCTGGCAATCAGGAAGGTGGCAGCATATCGAACCGTCGCGTTCGTCGAGGCAAGGAACATGGTGTATCCCGCCATCACCATCGGTGCACTCAGCGCGATCAGAAGCTGCCGACGGTCGAGATACCAGCTGAGGGTGGGGAATGCCACGGTGAAGAAGGCACCAACGACATAAGGCGGCACGCTGTGCAGCTGCTGCTGAACGGTGCTGTATCCGGGATAGATGGTGGCGACGATCCTGGGCAGGAAGAAGGCCAGCCCCTGGACGGTGACGTTGTTCATCATGAACATGATGGCGACCTGAAGAGTCACGGGGCTCAGCATCCCGCGCTTCAGCTTCGCAGTGTCGATCTTGTCCAGCACCTCGGTGGCGCCGACCCGCTCCGACTTGACCCTGGCGATGCACAGCGCCTTCTCCTCCTCGTTCATCCAGCGGGCCGTCTCGGGCCTGTCGGTGAGGGTGAAGAAGGCGATCAGCGACAGGGCGATGGTAATAATGCCCTCTATGGCGAAGATCATGCGCCACTTCCGAAGGCCGCCGAAGTGGTCGAGGCTCAGGATCGCCGATGCCAACAGGCCGCCGAACGCACCGGCCAGCGGGGCCATCACCATGTACAGCGACAGGCGGAACGTCAGCTCGGCCCGCTGGTACCAGCGCGAGAGGTAGTAGGCGATCCCGGGGAGCATGCCGGCCTCGAAGATTCCAAGGAGGAAGCGGACACCGCAGAGAGCGGCCCGGTTCTGGACGAAGGCGGTCGCGATCGAGACGATTCCGAAGCCGAGCGAGGTGGCGGGGAGGAACCAGCCTGGTCCCATTTGCTTGCAGAGGATTGTGGCCGGGATCTCGAAGAGGATGTACGAGATGTAGAAGACCGACAGAACCACGTTGTAGTCGGTCGAGGCCTTGTCCATTCCGAGGTCCTCCTGCAGACCGGCGATGTTGGCATTTCCTTGTTATCCGGCCAAGGGGACAAAGGGTACAATGAGTTAGCTATGTATTTTTTCTTCTTTTTTCTTCTTCTTTCTTTTTGTGATGGCGAGAAGGCTGCGTTCTGTGCTCTCCCATTCGACCACTCACCGATGTTGGCACGATCAATGAAGCAGAACAGATACAGAAGGGCAACGGTGGGTACGAGGCAGAAGTCCATCTTCAGGCGGAGCTTCCTGACCGCAACAGGGTCGAACTTGACGAGAGGGTTGCCATATCTAGGGGGCGAGACGGTCAGCAGCAGAGACAGGTAATGCCACCTGGAGTTGAAGACGAGGCCGAAAGGCCGGCCTGCGAGGATTCCTGCTTGTGGATGGGGTTGGAAACAGGTCATTCCTACTTATCTGTCGCCAACTGACCACGCTCTGCGGCCAGACGCAATGTCTCGTTGTGTTGAACCTCGATGCCGAAGTAATTGGGGCCCGCGCTCGACACTTGGCTATCTTTCTCCATGGTGACGGCTGGTTGAACGTAGGCTCTAGGCAGGTCTGGGGGAAGGTTCGGGGCAGGGCGAGGCAGGGCGAGGCAGCATTTGCAGGCGTCTAGGACCTAGCTTGGCGAGATCTACAGTATGCGGCAAAGTAGTGAAAGGTTGAACTGTTGAACCCCTAAACCGTTGAGCTTCGTGTCTTACGGGAATGTCTTCCACCTGTTGAGCGACGCAACACAAAAACGGAAAATGTGCAGAGTTTTACGGATGACAGGAAACACCATGAAGAGAAGGGTGGACAAGCTGGCGGTTTTTGACGTCGGCTTCCTTGTCATCTGAACTGCGATTCCACTTCAGCAACCACCTTACCTACCTGCCGCGAGTGCTTCTGGGCTCTGCTAATCCGGGGGCCCTAAAGCCTAGCTTAATCCCTGCCAGTACATACATTATTGATACCAGACCGGATCCAATATTCCCCCACAACACGCAGCTAGATCGTGCTCTCCGTAGCTGTCCACGCCCCGATGCCTCAACGGCCATCCTATCTCAAAGCAGCCAACCATATCGAATGTGATTGTAACCACCCCAAGCGACTTGACACCTTGCATCTGAACTCAACTGACAGGTAACTACTAAGACGCGTTTGGATGATGGAGGGCAGAACGGGGGGCTCAAAGACCCCTACAGGTTACTAGTACTCTCTCAGCTGGGCTTGCTGGGGACTGAAGGTATGGGGGTGCCCAGGTGTGCTGGGAGTGATGGGCTAGGACGGATACTTCATGTTGTAGCATGATTATTTAGCAGAAACCCCTCCCCTCCCCGATGCCCTTTTGGCTTCAAGCTGCTCTCATTGGTGCCTGGAAAAAGTCTACCCCATCGAACCCCGCATCCACGAAACCCACTTCCCCAGAAACGGGCAAATGCCCATTCCCCCAGACTGCGCAACCTGGAAAGGCCCGAAACTGGGTGTCGCCTCGGTGCAGTTCATCGGCATCCCAGGACGGCACTTCGTTTGCGGATGATCTTTTCATCGGACTTTATGTGGCATGTCCCACACTTTCGGACTGGGCCACGTCAACGAGATGGTACGTATTGGATAAGTATCGGCAGGTGTTCGGATGCCCTGGAGGTGATGTTGCCCAGTCACGGGTCTGTGCTTCGCTAAGCAGACATACGTAGTAGTAGGACCTAGTATGAAAACCCGAACCAATCTTTCGACTGTTGGTTCCGACGACCTGGTCCCGTTGCTCCGGGATAAGTGCCAAGATGTCGCTTATGACGGATAGCGCACCTACTGCGTGCGCCGTACAACAATCCCATGCAGGTGGTCAGTCTCAATCAATATTGGGGCTGTTGTCAGTTGGCGGGAAGGGAGAACCACGCGACAAACGAACCATGCAACTGCGGGAAGGAATCGACACCTGCCAGCGAGGGAGATATGTGATACATGTTTGTTCCCCACATGGATGCGTGACAGCTCCTGCTACGAAATATGTACGATATCTGCTCATGGTTTATCTACACTGACTCTTGAGTCCTGACACCATGAGAAGCCATCCAGCTAACCGACTCCCTAGAGGTCTGGCAATATTATCCTGCAGATATACAAGGGAAACAGAGACTGAACCCCTCCCCTAAAATAAATTAACCTGCCACCAGACAACCGATTCCTTCGAGATTTCCCCGATATTACAGCATAAGCAAGCCAGCTGCCAATGCGACCAGAGACGTCACCAAAGCTGTCGACACCATCACTGGGGCTCCAGCAGCACCTGCATTCATGACCTGGGCGCTCCCGCCGCCAGGGACACTCTGCGCCTGCGCCGGCTGGGCGGAGGCCGAGTAAGTTGTCCCGAGTTCCCCCCACTTGATGTTGGAGAAGGTGACAGCCACGTCCGGGTTCTCCCTCACGATGGCGGCCGGGTCGCCGGCCGTGGCGCTGCACGGCCCGCTCTCGCCCTGGTCGAGCCACGACATGAAGTCGCCGGGGGAGTTCCAGATGCTGAAGATGAGCACCATCCCGCGCGCCATCGACTCGCCCATGCCCTTCATCCCGCCCAGCTTCGTGTAAGTGTCGGCCCCGTGGAAGTCGCAGAAGTCCTGCGTGATGACGCCGGCGCCCTGGGCGTCGTTGTCCCCGACCGTCACCCGGACGTTCTCGATCAGCCGCCCGTCCTGTATGTACATGCGCGTGATCTCGGCCAGGGCGCCCGCCGTCGCGATGTCGGACCCTTCCCTCTCGTGGACGAACTGCGTGATCACGGTGAAGGGCTTGGCTGTGTCGACGGTCAGGCCCGGCCCGTAGTACGACTTGGAGCCGTGCTTGTACGGGTTAAGGCCGCAGCCGTTCTTGTCGCACACCTCGGCGTCGCCGCGGCCGCACTCGTCACCCGTACAGAGGAACGACGACGGCTTGCTGCACGTGTGAGGGGTGTAGACCGTCGCCATGCTGTTGGCCTCCCAGACGTCCATCTCGTTGCAGCACGAGCCGCTGCCGTTGAGGTTAGCGATGCCGTTGATGAAGGGCACCGTGGTGAAGCACTGGGCGTCGCAGTAGCCCGTGCCGAACTGGGCCCCGGCCGGGTTGGCCGCGCTCCGGGAGCCCGAGGCCTCCATCTCGGAGAAGTAGAGCGCCCCGTTCATACCGCAGCCCAGGCGGGAGAGGTCCACGTCGTACGTCAGCTCCTGGTTGACCAGCTTGAGCATCTCGTAGTTCATGCCGTCCTCGGCCAGGAGATAGAGCCTGGGGCTGACAGATTTGTACTCGGTGCCGTTGAAGAGGTACTGGCGCATCGTGAGTGCCGTCCCCTGCGTGCTGACGCCCAGGCTGCCGTAGTCGACCCCTTCTATCACGCAGTTCCGGCTGCAGGCCTCGGCATCGGCACACGCGCTCGTGTTGAAGGCGGCCGTGCAGGGCATGCTGGCGTCCCCGACGACATGCATCGGGTGCGAGAGGGAGTCGGTCACCAGCTTGGTCTGCTTCTCCACGCAGCCGCCGCTCTTGGTGCAGAACTGGGTGGGGAGGTTGGGATGGACCTCTGGTATGGTCCCGATCTGTTGTCCCGAGGCGGTAGTAGCGGTCATGAGGAGGATAAGGAGGAGGAGAGGCAGCACAGCTGCTATTCCGGGGTGTTGGGGCGGCATTTTGAAAGGAGATGCTTGGGGAAAGGTTGAAAGGTTCAAAAATTTCGGTGTCGCTCGTTCTTGTCCTCACGAACTTCCGATATTAGGTTGTGCTATGGGCACGGGGACAGGACGGAAAGATGACAAGTCCTGTGCACGAGCGAAACCGGGCTGAAGAACTTCAAGTTCCCTTCCATTTCTCGGAAATCGAATCGACGTAGACGATGGCATTGCTTCTGCTTTTAAGACTTGACGTCTCGGGAAGTCGAGAGTCAAATCTCTACTGCCGTGTTTGGTGCCGGGGACACCCATGCCGAGGATAGCAGGAGGCAGGAGGCAGGAGGCAGGACCGGGTGAAAGCCGTTTAAGCGTGGGAGATCGCCAGACTTTGTAAGCTTCGTGATACTGATACATAAGGGAATTGCATGACAGCGGCGGGGCAGATGTATCTGAGGTAGATAACTACACTTCGACGACGACGAATTTAGAAAGGACATATTACAAAGGGATATTTGGCTGTCTCCCTAAGTAGCTGCAAGGCGGCCATGAGCCCAGAATGCAATGGAAAGTAGGACTGGGAGATGGATGACTCGTGCATTCCGGTCCTACGAGCTTCCTGTCCAGATGTTCCTTTGCCAGTTAATCCATGGATCCGTTCGCGATACGGTCGCAAGTCCTGGGTATTGCAGCCAAATAAAAATTGTCGAATTGTCGAATTGCTCGATTCTGGATCAAACGGTAAGAGTGTGGTTTCAGATCTCTTTCTTTTTACCGGAGGTTAAATCGGCATCGGCAAGGTCCCCAAGCCCTCTAACACGATTCCATTTGGTCGAACCATGCGACGATCCCCCAAGTTCGCGTGTTTTGTCACTTCTGAAACAGCCTCGATGAACATCAAGCTCGTGCGGTGGACAAGTCTCACATTCTTCAGCCATCATCCGTACAAGTGTACACACCTTGGGAGGGAGCAAGGAATCACTGTTCGGCAATCGGATGGCTGATTTATCCTGGTCGTAGAACAGATGGTCAGGCGCCGATGCCGCGGGAGGGAGTGGCGAGGTCGAGTAATTACTACCTAGACTAATTTTTTTTGAGCACACGTTTATATCCTTTTCTGAGATTTTTGCGGCGCAGGTACAGTACTAGCTACCACTCAGCTCTACAGGTTCCTACTAGGCCACTCACTGCCTACCCCACAAACCAACCAAGCCGGCTTTAAGATACCTACCATCCTATCGTGCCAGCTCTGAGCTCTCTGCTGCCTCTCTTTCTTGATGCTGTCTCTTCTGCCATCAGCGTCACTCCAAAACTTTCCCGCCAGCATTGACCAGTCTATCTCACGCGACCTCTTGTTGCACAACCCTGATGTCACTCTCGTTCTTGACCCCAGTCGCAATGGCAATCTCCTCCTGATCCCTGACCTTGTACTTCTCCGGGCGCCGGACCGAGGTGGCGTCCTTGTCCAAAAACACCATGGTGCGCAGGCCATCTTGGAAGAGCTGGTCGACATCCTCTAGCTTACGATTTGCCGTCTCCGGGTAGAAGAGGTACAGGATGGGGATGGAGAACCAGTTAAAGAAGACCCAGATGAGGTAGAAGCGCCACTTGAGGTTCTCGATGCCGATGGGGGTGATCTGCACCACCATGTAGTTAACAGCCCACTGCGCCGCCACGCTGGCCGAGGCGCCCTTCATACGCATGGCCAGCGAGTTGATCTCGGTGTTGTAGAGCCAGGCCGTGCCCTGCCACCCCATGCCGAAGACGGCGTAGAAGATGAAGATCATGGACACCGCCGCCGCCCCGAGTTGGTCCGCGTTGGGCGCCTTGCCGTCGTCGCCCTTGTAGATCAGCACCGTCAGGATCAGGTAGCAGATGGCCGACCCGGTCGTGCCGAAGAGCATCGCCCCTCGCCTGCCCCACTTGTCGATCATGAGCATCCCGAGGAAGGCGAAGAAGACGTAGTGGATCCCGTTGGCCGCGGTCAGGAGTCGCGCCCGCTTCTCGCCGAAGCCGAGGGACTTCATGAGCACGATGGGCAGGTAGTAGGATGTGGCGTTGATGCCAGACAGCTGCACGATGATCTGCGTGCCCAGCCCCAGGATGAAGCGACGTAGGGCACCAGGGCCGCCGCCGCCGCCGTTGCTGCTGCTGCTGCCTGTCCGGCCGCGTAGGAGGTCTCCCCAGGAGGTCCCTGACTCCTTCTCGGCCCGGTACTGGTGGAGGATGTCGTTCTTCTCGGCGACGACGGAGGGCGTATCGGCGGTTGCGCCGCCGCCCTCCAGGTACGCGAGGATCTGGACCGCCTCCTCAAGTCGATCCTTGGAGATGAGCCAGCGTGGAGACTCGGGGATCCAGGGCGCCGTCGCCATGATGACGATACCGAAGAGGCACTGCAGGGCGAGGGGGAACCTCCACGAGATGCTGCCTTCGACGTAGGACAGGCCATATGTGACCCAGTTCGCAACGCAGAACCCGGCAACGTTGAGCACCAGACCCAAGACTACCAGCTTACCACGCAGGCTCGGCTTGCTGGTCTCGCTCTGCCAGACGGGGGCAGTGGCTGTGTTCAGACCGTTACCCAGCCCGCAGACCAGACGGCCGACGATCATGTGTGCCTGGCTGTAGGCGGTGATTTGAAGCACAGCCCCGGCCATCATCACGATGGTGCCCAATATCAGCGCCTTCTTCCTGCCTAGCCTCCACCCCAGAGTCGAACCTGAGATGGCACCAAAAAAGCATCCAACGTTATACAGGGAGGTTATTGTGCCGACCATGTTGTTGTTCGGGTTACCCATCGTACGGAGGAAGTCCTCAGAGATGACAATGCCAGCTGTGAGGAGGGCTCAGTGTTAGCCATAGACCCATCGTCTGTGTCATGGACCCTCCGACTTTGACTGATGAAGTCAGCGGGCGGTCGGGACGTGCTCCAAGAGGCCTATGGCCAGCACATACCAAATACAGACTGATCTGGAGGGTAGTTAGCAAAAAGTGAGCCGGCTCAAGCACTTAAGCCAGCAGTGAGGGAACCCTCCAAGCAAGAAATAGGGGCCGATTGGTAACAAACCATATCCAAACAGTGCCATTGCACTTGTGTTACAGACAGTGACCCAGAAGGTGAGCCGCCCGCCCGTGAATCCGAAGTAGGGTTTCATATTGACTGTCTCGACAGAGAAGTGAGCCAGTAGTCGAGGCCTTTGAGGACGAGAGAGGCAGAAAGGACAAGATGTCTTGGAATCTGGATCGAGACGGGCTCGTCTTCGTCCATTCGTTCTCTATGAGCTCAGTTCAGGGCTTTATATACTCCTCCAGCACTCCATCTTCCCCGCAATCAAAGACGCTTCTCCAGTTTCCGAGAACTGGGTACCAAGCGGACCTCTGCGGGGAGGTTGACGACGGACCGGGGCAGGCGCCATCAGGTGGCTCGTGGTGTGGTGCGATCCACGGTCCGACTGGGAATGGGGCTCCATCACCGGCAATCTCACGGGCCGTGTCTGGGCTATCAGTTTACGCAGTGCACCGTAGCCTCGACTCTTGAAAGCTGCACGTGCCCCTGACTGGAGTCGGATTTCCCTCCGGTGGGGTTGCTGAATGGGAAGGTAAAATAGTGGAGCCGATGTACTACCACGCAGTCAGACATCGCGGTCCAGGGGCCAGGACTGCCGGGTATAAACTCTCAAGAGTACCAGACGGTGGATACGGGGATAATAATTCGATGCCTCTACTTAAGGACCTGCCCTTCGACCAGGAGCCAGCTTCCCCCCAGAGTCACCTTGGTTGAAATGACCCCCTGAGTTTGTATTGAACAGAAATGGCTATCGCAACGAATTCCGAGGCGGTTCGACTGGCAGATAAAATCTGGTGTGAGTTCATCTGTTAGCACATTGACCTAAAAACCCACTATCCAGATCCCATGAATTTCACCTTGAGGGCAGTCAAGATATTAACCCGTAGTGTATCAAGCCATAAGCCAGCGCTCTGAGACGTCCAAAAGGATCTTGGTCGGTATTGCGGGGATTCCAGGGGCAGGTAAGTGATCTCACCTATACACTCTTTGCCTCTTGGTCACTAACAATGTTCAAGTAATTACCTACTATTTGAAAATACGCACTAAGTTCTATCAATGCCCCGATAGGTAAATCAACACTGGCGCTTGGAGTCGCAAATGCACTTAGGGCGGTTCGTCTAAGGGAGACGGGTGTTGGAAGTGACGGTTTCGTTGCCGACCTCCCCATGGACGGGTACCACCTCACCAGGGCTCAACTGGCTGCCATGCCAGATCCGGCCACTGCGATTCACAGGAGGGGAGCAGCATTCACCTTCGATGGTGAAGGCTTCTTAACCCTCGTCAAGCAGCTCCACGAGCCCATCGGACCGGAAACACCAACGATATATGCCCCGAGCTTCGATCACGCCGTCAAGGATCCTGTCGAGAACAGCATCCACATCTCACCGTCGACGAGGATCGTCATTATTGAGGGGAACTACCTGTGTTTGAACCGAGAGCCCTGGGCGTCTGCGGCGTTGCTCATGGACGAGCTCTGGTTTGTCGATGTTGATCGAGAGGTCGCCCGAGAGAGACTGGTCAAGAGGCACGTTGCTTCCGGGATCGTGCCGGACGAGGAGGCGGCACGGCACAGGATCCGAACGACGGACTTTTTGAATGCTGATGATATCATGGAGAATCTTTTGCCTATGCATGAGAGGGTTAATTGTAGCTGAAGGCTTGCCAATGATAGAGGCAGTTCAGGTTTTCTCTTCAGGCGAAGAGCCTGGCTGCTTCGTCCTTGTGGCTTGGCTGTTCGAGTTTCAACCTATGAGATACAAACAACATCCAAAGTTCATATCAATACACTGGTAATTAATCCATAAGCAGCACTTCCCAAGTCCGAGGAATGATTCCCTACCCCACAGTTCATTTACCGACTCTCATCAGGCGATAATTAGGAGCACTCTCATATTATAAGTGAGGGAGCCTTCAGCTCTGGGGAGTTGCGAGAAGGGATTGATCAGTAGGAGAAGAGATGTCATACAAGTACGTGAATACCTCGGTACCTAGGGATGTAATACCCCAGCCTACTGCAGTGTTGTTTCCGCATGCTCCTCCCACCGAACCAAGAAGCATTGCCCGCAAGCACGAGACCTGCTTCAGCCTCAACTAGCTTGGACATGAAATTCCTGCAAGACTCCACAGCAGCAAAGACTACCTACTGCGTACGAATGTACTCCGTACTACTACCAAAGAGCCCCAAGACGGCCCTCTCGAAGCCAATCGGTGAGCCGCATCGGGCGGGGCCAAACCCCATCCACACCTAAAAGGTCAGTAAAGTCACCTTGCCCGGGTTGCCGGTTGGATCCAATTTTGGAACGAAGAAAACTTTCGGCTTGAACACGGCCCGCGAAACGAGTCATGCCCTTTTTGTATCCATCCCGCCATCCCCCCACGGGCCTGCACTCATCACTCCTCCAGATGTCCCTACCTAGGTAAGGGCGTGGGGATGTTGTTGAATTTCCAAGTTTTCACATACGCTATACACAATAGCACATGAACCTGCGGGCCGTCTCCCTCCCCGTCCTTCTTGCTTGATGCCATCTCGTATTATTGTCTTGTCGAAAAATGACAAGTGACAATCGACATGCCCGAAGCCAAGGACAGAGCCGCGTGCTTGACATGCCGCACACGCAAGGTGGCCTGCGACCGGACACGCCCAAAGTGCTCCCTCTGTTCCCGGAACGGGTTCACCTGCGAATACGTCTCGGCCCAGCGCACCCCGGGTCTGCGGGCGGGCTATGTGGCCCAGCTGGAGCAGAGACTGGCCAGACTCGAGTCTCGTGTGGCTCGGGTGGAAGCGGACCACTCCAGTTCATGTCCATCGGCCCCATCCGATCTCAGAAATTCAACCCTCCACAGCAACCGCACTCCCGCCAGTCCCACCACACCTACCCCGGAAGAGGCCAATGATGGGAGAGGAGATATCTCGGACGATGCTATGCATGATGCAAATACAATGTCAATGTCAGTGGTACCCGACGGACAATACAGCTCCTCGAATCTCGCCAGAAGATTTGGAGTAGGAGACTCAACGCCAAGTCCTATTGGAATTGGAGATTTTCGAGGTGCTGGGCTCAATCAAGCAAATCGACTGCCTTCATTGGCTTCAACAACCAGCTTGCTTCCCGATCTGGGCCTCCCAGCCCACTCTACACTATCACCTGGCATCGGTGCCCCGGAAATATTGTTTCCAACACCCACAGCAGCTCAGACTGATCGCATCCACGACAATATAATGCTCACCGTATCATCTGAGCTGTGCGGGGTTTGGTTTGAGAAGTATCACCCGTGGTTTCCACTCCTCCACCAGGCGTCCCTGCTGCAGTCCCTTCCGGCCAACAATGAGGTGACCGACCCCCTCAGTCTTCAAAAACGCGACTCTGGGCTCGCAGGACTCGTAATTCGGGCGATCGTAGCGACCACGCTCTGTCACCAACGATCGGTTCCATCGACGGCGGAACAGACACGGCGATGGGCCAAGGACTTGAGGCGCTCGGTCTTGGTCGATGCCATGGGCGTATGCTCGCTCAGGTCGATCCAGGCCCTCCTCATTATCTCTCTGACTGACTACGGCGAGGGCGAGCTCACCGAGTTCTGGAGCACCCTGGCCATCTGCAAGAGGATGGGGGACCGTCTTGGCTTGGAGTCTCTGGTCTCGGTCGGCCTGGAGCAGTTCAACCACCACAGCGCCGTGCTATCCCGCCTGCTTCCGCTGGACAAGGCGGTCATCGAGAGGGAGGAGCGGGTCCGGGCCTACTGGATGATGGAGATGTTGGATAGCATGTCCACCCTCGGCACCTCATGGAACCTGCTCAACCTGGCTGCCCCGAACCCTGCGGTGCACTACATCCTGCCCTGCAGCGACTCGCTCTGGAGGTTTCCCGAGCGTGGCATCAGCGCCTGGTCCCTGGGACGGTTCCGCTACTCGTCGGCCCTCTCGCTGTGCATCACCCTGGTGGCGACGGAGCTCCATTCGCTGCACGAGTTCCTGGGCGCCCCGGTCGACTGGTCCACCACGGAGAAGTTCCTCGACTGGCAGAGCGAGGCGCAGAGGATCGACGAGAGGCTGACCAGCTGGCGGGAGGAGTTTGTGGCTGCCGTCTTCCGCATCATCAACGCTGAGCTTGTCCACGAGGACAACACAGAGAGGGCGGAGATGGAACCCAACATTGTGTTGAATAACTGTTTGCTCAACATGTAAGTGCTCTCCACTGCTCCTCGTCTGTCTGTCTCGCGACTTGTATGTTAGAGTTTGCCACTATACTATACAAGCCTGAGGGGTAATTATGAGGGAATATGGGCGCAGGGCATCAACTGACGGTGCACCGTGCAATAGGGCCATCATCGTTCTCTTTCAGGGGGTAACTCAGCTTCCAGCCGGAATCGATATCAACTAATTATGAGCCGGTAAGGTGTCTTTTCCTTTCCTCTTCTCTTCCTCCTTCTCTTCCTCCTTCTCTTCCTCCTTCTCTTCCTCCTTCTCTTCCTCCTTCTTTTTCTCTTCCTTTTTGATTTGCCAGATTGATCGTCTTACACGCTCGCAGTGGTCGTACGCAACAAACCGCTGCGTGTATGCATGCGAGAATATGGCCGCCAAGATCCGACGCATGGAGGACGACGACCTCTTGACCTGCAATCCGCACCTTATACCATGCATATTTATATCAGCTCGTTTTTTTATTGGTAGGTCCACTGGTTCAATTCAATTCACAGTCCTAAACTTCTCAGACGAGTTGACGGCCGTCCTCTCCCACCCTGGTGTTTCTGTATCAGCACCTAGCTGAAATTGCGTCAAATGGCAAACTGCAAACCAGTTTGGTCAAAAGCTCTCGCCGCCGACGTTTCGAGTAACCTTAGGTCTCTGGCATACGCTTTACATCTTTCTGGTCAACGTTGGCCTCGAGCTCGGCGTTATGAGGCCGTTATACGAACTGCGGTGGCCGAGCACAGAACTCCAGTGGGCGATTCGACACTCCCGGCGCAGTTTTATGATCTGCGCTACTCGGCTCTTGAGATTGACGAGGCCTTGCGGAGATGGGCAACCTGATCTATCATGTTCCCGTGGGTCCGACTCAGGGGCATGGGAGGCTCCGCCGCATCTTCTTGGCGGGCACTCCTATCTGAAGCCCCTTTATTTTACGTAAATCTCATGTAAGTCGCAACACTTGCCGAGCCTTGGCCCAACGACCGCAGGGACCGCGGGAACACGGTTAAGAACGTGTCTCATTTGTCACTACGTGTCCCGAATTCTACTTTCTCTCTACCTTTCGGGACTTTTCTGTCCTCGTCATCGCTGCAATGGATATGCAAGAATCAGCCTCATGACCTCATGACACTTCGCCGACGCCGCACGCGCACTGAGCAGGGAAGTCAGGCACATTGTTGTCACTCACAGGCACACATGGAGGAGGCCGCCGAGGGCCTGCTTGCCAATGGGCCGCAGCAAGCGGGAGATGACGGGGATTCCGCAGCCGGGGCACGAGGGTCTAACGCGGGGTCTAGAACGGAGGCGGAGACGGAGGCTTGTCTCGGTGACATCGAGGGCCATAGTCAGCGGGCCATCCTGACCGAGTTATCCGCCGCTTTTCCAGTGTATCTCACAATTCATAGGTGAGTCTGCCATGCCATTCCATGTCATAGCGTTTGAAGAGGATCCCAAGCGATGGATTGCTCGTTTCGTCATGGGCCCATGGGAACTAACACTAACTACGTTTTATTTATTTATTTCCAGAATACGGCGTCTAGCCACAGCTGCCATCAGTAGGATACTCATCAACCCCCTTGTAGACCACACTCAGCTAAATGTTGACATCACTAACAGGCCACACACAGATGATGCCACTTCCTCCGAACAGCTGAAGGATCCCCGAATGAGCGGGCTAGTAGTCCATCCCTTGGTGGACCGCCTCTACGACCCGGAGGACATCTCGGTGGTCTACTGCCTCCTTGCAAACCGGGTGCAGTTCCTCCGACAGCAGTCCAGCACGGTGCATCAGTCCGTCACTCTCGCCCGGGCAGCGCTGTGCGAGATGGTGGCCACCCAGATCCTGAGTCGCTTCCACGAGGAGAACCCAGGATCGGACGGCATCCTTCTCCTGTCTCGGATGCTCGTGCAGGGATTTGACCCCTTCCAAGGCGCACCAGACTCGGTCCAGCTGGATGGCCGGCGGCGGCAGAGCCAGTGGCTGGTGCAGGAGCGCGACGGCCACGAGAAGCGGAAGCTCACGGCGCTGGAGCTGGCCATAATCTCGGAGAGCAAGAGCTTCGTCGCTTCGTCGGCGTGCCAGAGGGTCGTCACGGCCGTGTACGAGGGACGGGTCGTCTACACCCCGCTCTCGCTCATGGACATCCTGCCGGACCACTACAAGCACCACCCCATAACGCTCTACGACCCCAGTGAGGCGCCCATCCTCAACCACTATCGGCTCATCGTGCCCCGCTCCCGCAACGTCATCGAGTTTGTCCAGTTCCTGGTCCTCCTGGTGCTCTACATCCTCACGATGGTGTACCGGAACAAGAGCGGCACGGGAATCAACACAGGCACGGGCACGGGCACGGGCACCGGGGTGTTCGAGTTCCTCTTCTGCATCTACACGGCCGGCTGGGTGCTGAGCGAGCTGGCGGCCGTCTTCGAGCATGGGTGGGAGGTGCACTCGCAGAACCTGTGGTCCTTCCTCGACCTCACCTTCACGGCGATCTACAGCGCCTACCTGGCCGCGCGCCTGTACGACCTCGCCACGGGCCTCTTCCCCCTCGGCCACGGCCCGCACGTGCTCTGCATCGCCGCCCCGGTCCTCCTCACCCGGGTGGCCTTCAACCTGCTGCCGGACAGCATCGTCTTCATCTCGGTCCACGCCGTCATGAAGGACTTCATGCTGCTCACCTTCCTGGCGGCCTGGTGCTTCATGGGCTTCTTGCTGGCGCTGCAGTGGCTGATCGACAGCGACGACGGCAACGGCAACGCTGGCTCGGTCTCGACCCCGTCGTGGGCCACCATTGTGAAGTGGATGCTCTGGATCTGGTTCGGTCTCGACGGCACGGGGATGGAGGAGAGCGTGCAGTTCCACATCGTCTTCGGCCCGGCCTTGATGGTCGGCTTCGCCTTTCTGGGCAACACGCTGTTCCTGACCATCCTGGTGGCCATGCTCACCAACACCTTCTCCAGGATCATCGCCGACGCGCTCGCCGAGGTGCAGTTTCGTAGGACGGTGCTGACTTTTGAGGGGGTCAAGAGCGACGCCATCTTCTCGTACCCGCCGCCCTTCAACATCCTCGCCTTGGCGGTGCTCCTGCCGCTCAAGTTCGCCGTCTCGCCGAGGGTGTTCCACAGCGTCAATGTCGCTCTGATCAGGGCGCTCAACCTTCCCACTCTGCTGCTCATCAGCCTGTACGAGAGGAGGCGGTTTTCGCCCAAAGTTGCGGCTAGGAGAGGGGCCGGTGGTAACTCTTCGTTTCTTAACTGGAGTGTTACAGGCTTCTCGCCGTATGGGGATGTGCAAGCAGTGTTCAAGACTCCGCTGCCGCCGGAGGTGGAAGATGAGATTGAGAGGTTGGATCCAACGGCTGAGGAGAAGGGGGCCGCAGCAGAGTGGGCTAGTCCCGTCATGTCGGTTCCTGGCTTCTTGGCGGGGGATGCGGGTTTGTCTGTGCCGCAACGGAGAGTGAGGGTGAGGTTGAACGAGGACTGAGAAGTTGAACAGCCTCCGCCGGGGCACAAGTATGGCGAGACCTCCACCAGTCCGATCAACATGTCGTAACTGCCAATTTGATGGAGCGGATACGGTAGTGGCCGTGCCACGGTAGAATGCACAAGAACAAAAATAAACATACAAGAAATAGAAGCGGAAAAGGCTAGTACACATTAATGGGTATGTGTTTTTCTGGATACCTCCACGGACCAGTTTGCCCACCTGCTTTCTGGTCCGGCTCCCTGCTTCTACTTTCTGCTCCTGCCCCTGCTCCCCAAAACAGCAGCCGAACAATCAGACCAGGTGGCAGGTGGCAGATTCCAAGTATCCCTCCTTGATCAGCTCAGATAACACGACCTTTGACCTGCTTGAAGTCCTTGACCCGGAAGTCCCTCCAGACAATACAGCTGACCCAGCCAAGCACCAGCACAACGGTACTCGCGATGAGCATATATCTCTGCGCATCACCGTACGCATGCTGGATGGCCCGGCGGGTAGGGCTGCCCCACTCGTAGCTGAGCTGGACCGTGAGGTCTCCGTAGATGTCGGTAAGGTTCGCCCTGGACTCGGCGGGGAGGTACTCGGCGAGCCTGGCCGGGAAGACGCCGGTCCAGACGGCGGCGGCGATGGACGAGCCGATGGCGCCCCCGACGGAGGAGAACATGGACATGACGGCAAGGACTACGGCGATGTGCTGGTGCGTCACGGCCGCCATGCCGGCCATCTCGATGCAGATCACCAGGGTGCCGCCCGCCACGGCGATGAAGATCTGGCACATGACCAGGTAGCCGACGTTGACGTCGGGCTGGCGGAAGGCCAGCATCAGGCCGACGCCCAGCATGGTCACGGGCATGCCGAAGTAGACGGCCAGCCACTTGAACCGGCCCGTGCAGCGGATCAGCACGCCCACCACGAGCGCCCAGAAGCAGGACCCGATGCTGTAGATGTTGACGATGTACGACGACCTGGTCACGTCCAGGCCGTTGACCACCTGCAGGAACGAGGGGAAGTAGTTGTCCCAGATGTAGAAGCTGACGAAGAGCACGGCCGAGAGGATAGACGCGCCGAGGATGCTGCGGTCCGTCAGGAGGTGGAACGGCATGAAGCTGACCGGGGCCATGAACCTCTCGTAGAGCACGAAGAGGATGAGCGTGACGACGCCGAAGACGAGCATGCAGATTATGGTGGCCGACCTCCATTCGCCTTCGATCCTGCTGTACAGGCTGAATGGCAACAGGAAGAGGGCTAGACCGCCAGCGATGAGGAGGATGCCCGCGATGTCGAACTCGACCGTGTAATACTTGATCGACTCCCAGGCGGTGCGGTCCGTCTCCTTGGGCGGGAGGATGCCCATCCGTTTGGCCTTGAGGTAGTTCCAGACGAAGAGGCCCAGCAAGGGGAGGGTCATGACCGGGGTGACGATGGCGAAGGTTCCGTAGCCCCAGCGGAAGCCTGAGGTCTGCAGGAAGCTCTGGGCGATGGGGCCGGCCATCCAGACGGTCACGATGTAGGGGGAGGAAATGAAGGCGAACATCAGGGCTCGGTTCTTCAGGGCGGAGGTGTCGGCCACAAAGATGGAGAGGCTGTAGGACATGCCGTTGTAGCTGTGCGGGAACAGATGGGGAATTAGTCTGGGGGAGGAGCCCGGAGAATACGCCCAGTGGCCAGGCAACCCAGGGTGGATGGGGGTTTCGTCCTACTTACCCAACCCAGTAAAAGACCTGAGCAGCAGCATAAGTTTCAACATTCTGGCAGGCAGCCATCATGATCAACCCCACGGTCAGAAGGACCATGGTGAGGAGGAAACCTTGCGGACGTCCCCAGATGTCAAGGACCTTGGCGAGCGGGAGCTTGAACAATCCGCCGATGATGCCAGACATTACGCTCGTCGTCGCCGTCAATGAGTGTTGAGAGAAGGAACTGGTCACGTAGGCGACGAGCGAGTTGGATAGGCCCTGCTGCATGGCGTCGACGAAGTGGATGATCCAGATCCTGCATGGGCGAGATTGATTAGTTGGGGGTTTGACCGTTTGATCAACTTCGGCAATGCCAAGATTGTCGAGAGTGACGAGAGTGACTGAAATTCGAATATAAACAGGTGAAGGCGAATAAAGGTATTGAACTCACAGGATATAGGCCAGGATCAAGTGGTTTCGACTCCAAACCTTGGTGGTGGCCTCGATCTTCTGCACACCACGCTGAGCGTCCTTGTCGATGGCGTCCGGATCGATGCTGTTCCCATCCTCAGGGCTGGGAGGCGTAACGTCCGTGGCCCCGGCTCCCGTCTCCTTGTCCGAGTCCTTCTTCTCGTCATTTTTAGGGTCCGCAACTACGGGTGCCAGGGTGGCTGCCGGGCGGGCGAAGATCTTGAACATGGCGGGCTGGTGACTGATTGACTGTGCTGTGTTGCCTGGAATGCAGACTGGGTGCGAGTTGGATGATAAGGCCTACTTCCCAGGCCACCTCAGAAGATCTGATGGGTTGCTTTGTTGCTTCCTTAGGGGGCAGTCAGGGACCGAAGGGGAGAGATCTGTAAGACAAGCTGGCATCTTTTAAAGTATCTTCCCCCATGGGAGGGTTAATATCCGTCATCGATGATAAAATTTTGCAAGTGGGCACCAGCGCCTACCTAGTGCTGAACATGTGGGCAAGGTTTGAGGGCTGCGTGTCGACAGTGTAGTACTGACCGCGCACCATGCAAATGAGCCCACCGGCCCTCCAATTCCAAACCCCCTCGAGGCACCGAAGCTTGCTGGCTGGCTGGATCGCATGAACCCACAGTGGGCGGCGGAAGTCCTTGCTCTTGCCATTGACGAATATAATCCCTTGTGTAGCCAGTATAAGACCTAGTCCTTTGGTTGATTACGACTTCAGGAGTCCAGGAGTCCAGGTTGGCCATCCACCCACCAGGAGACGAGACAGGAACTTTGGGACTCGCAGAATGGTGACCGATGATTGACCGGAATGTGGGATGTGTAGGTATGGATGTCGTACTGGCACCCCACGTTGCCCGCCCGAAAGAAGCTTGATCCGTTCAAGACTTCTCGTTTTGACGACCATGTCCGATCCCGATCGTTCCGATCCCCACTCGAACCACTGGGACACGCATCCGACGCAGCCAACAGCCAAACAGCTAAACAGCTTCGGGGGTCCTCTTGCGGGCGTGGGTGCATCTTCTCTGGATCTGCAAGGATCATGACATGATAATTCCACAGAGCAACGGAAGACATCATTCCTGATTCGACGGAAACCGTCTTGGTGGCTACGATTTGGTTTGATTCTGGACATTCTGGTGGATGCGGGTCGAGGCAGTCAGGCAGGTGGCGTCTTTTAGCGTGGGTTAAAGGAGACAGGGTTTTTTTATCAGATCATCAAATCTTATCAAATGTGGAGATTTTCAACAAATCGGCGATCAACCGCCGGTCTCGCTTTTCAGTGCCTGGTAATGCCATTGCCATTGCTAATGCCATCGCTGCAATTTTAGTGAGGGAACTCCATTTCTATTTCCATTTCTTGTGACCAGGTAAATATCCAGTCTCTTTACCCTCGGGCAACGTGGGTCTGGGAACGTATAACTTGGCAATTCCAGGCGACGCTCCCAGCCCAATGCCTACCCATGCCCGATGTGATCTTGTTGGCCACCGTCTACATAGGTAAGTAGGTTGGTAGGTAGGTAAAAAGGCATATGTTCAATCTATCAGGCATACAGATTACAGAGCAGCCTGTCCACCCTCTACCCTGCTGCTAAATTCTGCCCTGATTCGCCTTAACAGTGATCCGGCCAGCTCTCATCCGCCTCACAGAAAGTCTGTCCCTCCCTGGCCGCAGCGTAGCCCATCAGCAGCCTCCCGATGAGCCGATGCCGCGCGAAGGTGCCGACGACATCTAAGCCGCAGGCGGCTGTGACCTCCTCCATGGCCCCCGAGATCCAGTCCTCCGTCATGGAGGCGATCCAGATCTCGCTCGCGTTGCAGGCGAAGGCCACGGTGCCGTTCTCGCGGGCATAGAAGGAGCCGGTGGGTCTGACGCTGAAGAGGCCCGGCCAGGACACCTTGTTCTCTAGCTTGATCACGGCGAGCTCCGTCTCGTCGTGGTTGAGGTGCTCGGAGCAGGAGCAGTAGAGCTCCCCCTTGATCTTGCCCTTTCCTGTGTTTCGGGGAGGGGATGTCTCTTGCGGCGTCTGGGGTTCCTGTGGCTCCTGCGGCATGGGAAGTGGGAGGGCCTCACGAGGCCGGATGAGTGGTCGGGTCATTCGGGTGACGACACTGAGGGGGGCATGGTCTTGTCCCATCTGGTCCGTCCCGTCGAGGAGGACATGGACCTCTTGACCGGTCTGGCTGTCGATGGAGGCCTGGTAGACGCCATTTACTCCTCCAGTCGGTAGCTTGAAGCTGTGGGCAGTCTGGCTGACCCAGAGGAGGAGCGGGAGGAGGAGAAGGATAGTGGAATTTTGACAATGCATGATAGATAGTGAGCTGATTGGGAGCCGGTCGGTTGTTTGGGGATAGGGCGCTTGACGGAAAAGCAGCCCAGACTCTGACTTTTGGATAATGGTGTCGTCAGCGAGGTGCTAAAAACCCAAACCCAGCTTTTTATAAGGTTCACGGAGGCGCAATTGTGGAAGTAGGCACGAGGTTTATCACTGGTAAATCTAAGTCTCTGAGGTCTGACATGCGCTTCTCGGCTGCATCACGAAGGAAAGCAAGCTCGGCTATCGCTATCGGATTCGGGTGTTACGTGGGTGAGCCAGCTCATTCTCCGATGGGAAGACATCGCTCGGTGAGAGGCGAGCGGCATCCGCGGTTTGAAACGAGAGTACGTCTTTTGTGGCACATGCGGCAGCTTCACATGATAACATCATATTTATGGAAGAAACAATTACAGCTCCATCCACCGGCCATCCACAGAATACGCAGCTCGCCTACTCATCCTCGTCCCACATCACTCGCATGCTGAGAGGGAACGGCCACAGGCTACCCCAGTCCTCGCGCATGTAGACGAAGAACCCACCGGGCCTGGGTACCTTCTTGAGCTCCCCCTGAGGGCCCGGGGCGCGCCTCACGTTGCGCCGCCGGAAGAGCGCGCGGAACATCTCCGTCAGGGCCACCTGGCTGGCCTCCCTGCCGAGGCAGGCGTGGGGGCCGACGCCGTAGTGGATGTACTCGCCCAGGGGACGCCGCGGGTCGACCGAGTCCGGGTCCGGGAAGTGGTTGGGGTCCCTGGCGGCCGAGACGAAGCTGACGAAGACGCGGTCCCCCGGCTGGACGGGCACCTCGCGGCCGTCGTCCTCGCGGATGGTGTCGGGCACTGCGGCCTCGCGGTAGGAGCCGAAGGTGCCGGCGAGACGGATGCCCTCCATGGCGTACCCCAGGAGGAGCGCGTCCGTCTGCTCGGTCGAGGGCTGGTTTGCAATGTGGTGGATCTCCGGGATGTTCTGCTTGCCTGCGGGGCAGAGGTAGAAGTCCACTGCCTGGGCGAACTGATGGAGAGAGGAAGAGGAAGAATGTGAGTACGCAGTACACTGTGGCATTGACTTTTGAAGCAGGAGTGGGGTGAGGTGGGGGTGGGGACCATAAAGGGGTTCAGACATACCACCTGAGCTTGATTTGGCACCATGGCCCCAGCTGTTGGCAGCACCTGGCTCCAAGCAATGTCCTCGTTGTCGAGGCCGGCCTTCCTGAGGCCCTTGATCATGTTGCTGCCGTACAGGGCGAGCGGGTCGTCCTTACCGGGCTTCCCCGCGAACAGGCCCCTCAGGCCGACGCCACTGTTGATGATCCTGACGTTGGTCTCGACGAGCTTGCCCAGCTGGGCACACACGGCCTTGGTCGCCTGCCGCAGCGGGAACGACTTGACCGGGTCGAGGTCAAAGAAGATGGTCACGAATATGAGGCTCAGCACAGCGTACAGCTCCTGCTCCGTGTAGATGCCCTTTGGGTTCTCCTTCGTCTTGAGGGGGAGGCCGAAGACGCGCGACGCGAAGTGGATGTGCGCCATGTTGCCCACGTCGCGCACCACATCCACGAAACGCTGGCCTGGCTTGCCCAGCCGGTAGCTCTTCTCAGCCAGCAGCTGCTCCGTGATGGAGGCGTAGAAGGACTTGACGTGTTCGTGCCAGTCGTCCCGGTAGAGGAGTGCGTGCATGCACTGTCTCTGGCCGGCGTGGAAGGCAGTGTCGCCCGAGAGCATGAACCGGCTGCCTCCCTTGCCCATCAGGAAGGAGAGCCCCTCGTGCCAGGTGACCTTGTACTTGTCCTGCTGCTCGAGGATGTACTTGGCCGCGCCGTACGAGGTGATGTTGACGCGCGGAGGAATGGCCATGGGGCGGGTGAAGTCGAACTTGTCTTCTCGACCCAGCCTCGCCAGGATCCGCTGGTTCTCCGACGGGATCACCATCGGATAGTGGGCGTAGACCGAGTTGTAGCGGAAGTGCCTAGGGAAGGCGCGGATGAAGAGCTTGTAGAAGACGCAGCCGTGGTTGACGCCCAGGTCGTACTGCACCTCGTTGTAGCCCCAGTTCGTCAGGGCGCGTGGGTTGTAGTCTGTCGTGTAGAAGCGGTCGCCTCGGACGAGACAGACCGCGTCCGAGAGCACGACGCGCGAGATGGTGTAGGTAGGGGCAATGCCGACGCCGGGCACCATCGGCTGCTTGGCCTCTTCGGCAACGAGACCCGGGTACAGCTCGACGAAGTCCGGGTGGTCATAGAGCCGGCGTAGCTGCTCCGACACGCCCGGGTCCGAGTTGATGTCCTCAAACTTCTCGTACGGCTTGAGCCCGAAGTGCTTGCGGAACTCGTTCAGGCCAGCCACGTTCCAGCGGCGACCCTGCGTGATGCCGAGGATCTCGACCACCCGCATGCATTGAGGCACGTTGCGGGCACCGAAGGCACCGGCCACGTCCTCGACAGCGTCAGAGATGCAGTTGACCAGCTCATCATCGTCGAACTTGCCGTCCTCCCCACGATGGAACCCTCCGAAGGTGCGGTCGGCGGGGTCATCCGGGATGGAGCTCTCAAACTTGCCGAAGCCGGCCACCATGTCGTGCACGCCCACCTCAGAGGCGGGCCTGCCAAACAGCTCCTGGTAAAAGCCTTGGATCCACTGGTCGTCCTTGGCCGAGATGCACGAGTGCCACCGGTAACAGAGATTGAACTCGGCAGAGACTACGCTGCCTGTCCCTCGCTCGGCGCCCTTTTTGGTGCCCGCCGTCACACCCGTGTCTTGGCGAGGGTCAAGGGTCCAGGTGGTGTCACATCGGTTGAGCTGTGGTGTTGCGGGGAGGGAGAGGATTGTCAGTTTGAGGCACCAGCAAGGCACTAGCAAGGCACCAGCATGTCGGCATTCCCACAGGAACAACTCACATTCACAATGTTGCGCACGTAGTCCACCAAGGTGATGTTGATGTACAATCCAGACGTGACCAGTCGGGCAGTCTGAAACAGGTCATTGTCGTACTTCTTCCATGCCGCCGCCTTCTTCTCCTCGTCCTGGAGGCTGTCTGAAGGCGGGCTGAAGCGCCCACCTTCGTTGATCGCGGCCAGGTTCGTGGCGACGTGGTTGTGGAACCGGTTGAACATGATGAGCAGGACGCTGACCCCGGGTGGCATCCCGATCAGTCGCTTGTCAGCGTACGTGTCCGGCTTGAGCATGCCATCCTTGAAGGTCCGGACCGCGTCCTGCATTTCTTGGCTGCTACCGTAGAGCGGCGAGAGTTCAAGATACGAAGATGCCTTGTTCTTGGTAATGTCTCTGTAGTCGGTCCAGAAGATATCTTTTGGGTACGTCACGCGCGGCAGGCACCACGTTAGGCAGCCCTAGGTGTCAGCGAGAAAGGGACACGGCACAGCACAGAAACAACGAAACAAAATGGATTAGAGACCTTACCATGGATGATGATGGTGGCCCAATACCACAGAACGCTCGACACATTGTTTGGGTGCTTCCGGAAGGTGCCCCGACCCATGATGGAGTCGAAGATGAGGTTCGGGTCCGGAAGGGCACCAGGTGGCACAATGGTCGGTCGGACGGAGCGGGCATATGTGGTACCCGCAGCTCCCAGCTGGGGGTAGAGTATATTCTGTGTGCGATGGCAGCGATTCCGGTGAGTAAAGGGAGTGATCTTGGTTTTTTTTCCCCCTCATCTCCCCCTCCCTTTTTCTGTTTTTGCTGCTGTTCTTTCCTTCCTTTGTTCTTGTCGCCTTGCGCGTTTCGGAATCCTCCTACGGGGCTGAGGCTCAATAAAAACTTACATTGTTGGACCCGTCTGCAGACCTGAACCTGTGCTTGTCGCCAACATAGTTGAGAGGAGGATGCTCAAGGCTGTACCACAACTCCCCGAGGAAGTTGTTGGTCAGCTCAACCCTCAGTTTTGACTTGGGCGGCAGTCCAGACACCATTTGGATCACCCGCTCCATGATCATGGTCTTGTCGTCAGTCAACATCTGGCCTGTGAGCTTGGCCTTGATGACTTGATAAAGAGTCTTGAGATCTGTAAAGCCAAAGCATAATGTCAGGTAGGCACAACGTTGGTGATATCGCTACCTCGCTCAACTTGTGTGGGGCTGAAAAGATCTATCTTACCCTTCCGCTTGATGTACTTCAGGTCCTCTCGCAAGCCAGTGTGCGTCTTCTCGACTGAGTAGGTGCCGTCGCCATTCTGCGTCGGGAGGGGCCGGTGAGAGGCCTGGATGAGCTGCGAAAACTGTACAAAGGCAGTCGTGACGCCCTTCCTGTCCGCCTTCATCGGCTTGCCTCCGTTTGCCAATGGCGGCGGTGCATTCTTCAGAGCCTCGCCGGGGTCGGAGGAGTGGGAGTAGACCCCGCTGGCAGCTCTATTGACCGCTCCATAGGTGCTATCTGCCGTCGCAGCGTCGCCTTCCCTAAGGGAAGACTCGCCCTTGTTCTGTGACACTAGGTTATGGGCCATCACCACGATGGCACGATAGCAATGATAATGAATGATCACCCCAAGGAGAGCCGCCACATGAAAAGAGAATGATGGGTAAGAAGTAGGAAGTAAAAGCAGTGAAAGGAGAAAGAGACCCAGAGAGAGAGATGGAAGGAACACCACTGGCTACTGGATAGTAGTAAGGTTGGAGGGATCGTTTGTGCCCCTTCCTTGTAAAACCCTTGGAGACGGTAAGCAGAAAGAGCACGAGGCCAGTTGAAGTTGACTTGACATCTGGATGGTTGGCTTGATATTCAAGAAGTTGCGCTGGCATGCTTCATTTCTTCATTTCCCCTTGGTCCCCTCCCAACATGAGGTACACTCCCGTCTCCCAGTACGCTACTCCCAGCCACAGCCTGCAGAACCTGTACTTCATGAGCACAAAATGACTCTCCACATACCCTAGTTCCACACTAGAGCCGTCCTCTAATGTCATCGTTTCCGTGGATCGTTTCCAGGTTGCCCCAAACGGCATCAGGTTGTGGATACAGACGGCCGGGGCAATGGAGTGCCGAGATGATCCAGGGAGTCCATTACTTGCGCAGACCACTAGGACTGTCTCTGTATCAGTGTCTTTCCATCCCGCTCTGGATGGAATACTGCTAATTCGGAAAGGGAAGGGAGGTGCCGCCTTGCTGGCTCGCATGAAGCTACCGCAGCCATGTCGGCGAATTAGCCGGAGATGAGATTACACACTGGAGGTGAGGTGTTGCGTCCGGTTGAGTCCTCTGTGTGACGTCCTAGCTTCTGGCCCTTCCGATGGTGTGCGGCTTGGGAAGCCGTGGGACATGTTCGGGGTTGGAAAAGTAACTCAATAATGCTGCAAAGGACCGTGGTGGAGGGGAGAGAGGGAGGAGGTTGGCAAGTAATACATGCCGCCCATGCACTCAGGCATGCTTGTAGACCAATAGAAAAGGGACTGTCCAAGCGGGATCGTCTGTGATGGATGGGCCAGATGGCATTGATGCAAGCCATGTTTGCCTCACCGCCGAATCAATCATCACCGATCATGATCACATGTGCATCTGCATGGGAGAAGAGAGGAGAAGAAAAGAAATAATACAAAAAACAAGGGGAAAAGGTTGCAAGATATTGGGCTGTGCAGGAGAGACAAGAAGCTTGGCGTTGAAGTAGCCAGCTGGAATGGAAGACGCCACAAGACTAACACGGTCAAGAAAGACGGCCTATCCGCTATTATAGCGAAATTTGCACATGTTGTGGTGCCACAACATGGTTCGTAATACAGCCCGGTCTGGGCTGATTGGGGAGTGCCACAATCAACAGGCTGGCTGCACTTGTAAGCCTAGAAGTAACAAATGTCGAAATATTGAGTGACAACGAAGGAGATAGTGATCAACAGAATGAGGTGCCAGAACTGTCTGAGACAATCTTTCCATATCGGGGAAGACGCGACCTACGGGCCGGGAGCTTAGGGGAAACATTGGGGCAAGATTGGCAGAAGGTGGCATGCAAGGTAGCCCAGCAGAGCTTGGCTTGGCATTGCCGAAAAAGGACAAAAGGTTGGAGAGGAGAGCTAAACCACGCTTGCCCACGGCTGAACCCTGCTGCAGCTCCGGGATCTGCAGCAGGGAATATCCGAAGCAGGGTTGGGGGGAAACTCAAAGGCTACTGAAGGTCACCGCCGACACGGTTTCGGCATGGCCCTCAACACTCTAACTTGCCGGGAGACGCTGTCCGATTTTCATCACTCCTTGGTCGACACGGTCATGGGCGAGGTGGGCAATTAGGTTGCTAGGGCGGGGTCTGCAGCAGTAGTGCCATCATAATTGCACCGGTGCCCAGCAGGAAAATGCACCTCGAGAATGAACCGTTTCCCAACAGTTCTTCATACCTATTAGCGTCAGGATCGTATACGAACCACCGATAGAAAGAAGCAATGTCAGGAGCCCGCCGGCTGTAGGTGAGCTCTACAAGGCAGTGAAATACACCAAAATGGACCCCTCCATTCGGGTGTGACCCAGGATTCCACGGTTGCGGCAGTCCATCGATAGGATAACCATGGAGGAGGCAGGAAATTCAATAATAATAAACGGAACAAGTAGAGAACAAGAACGAGTACAGAAGAATCAAATCTCGGGTGACAATGTGCTCAAGTCACTCGAGAGTGTTGTCAAGGGATGGGGGAGAGGGACAAAGGGACGAGATTGGGCCACAGGTCTGGAGATCATTTCCAGTTTCGTGCGGGTCAGATACAAGCCACTTGAACTAGCACCGAGAAACCACATTAGCCCAGCGACAGCCGCTACCCGGTGCAAGGCGGGCTTGATGTTGCATGTAAATGGTCGACTGGACGGGCATCCAAGGGCGTGCCATTCTCACATGAGGAAAATCGATCTATTCATTGGATGGCGAACAACCAGCTCTTGGACGTGGGCATGACATAGATGGCGTCGTCCACGGGGAGAGGGAATTTTTTGTTGTTCTGTGGGCAGCTTTTTGGACATCTCTCGATAGTCTGCAGGGGGGCCTTCAAGCTGTCGAGGTGATCGGCTAGGTCGGATAAAGGGGTTCCGGGAGACCTTCAGCCGGCCGGTGAGGAGGATACGATTCCTGGGCCTGTTCGACACCGTCAACAGCGTGCCGCGCTTCGAGACCGCCTGGATGGAGCGGGCCGGATCCAGGTTCCCCTATACGGCCCGGAGCTCAGCAAAGGTGATCCGCCATGCTGTCAGCATCGACGAGCGACGGGCCAAGTTCCGGCAGGACCTCATCTATCAGAGCAGCCACCACAACTACACCCACGGAGACAATGATAAGGAAGATGGCCCTGCCAAACACATTCTGCACGAGATCCAGGAGAAGTATCGCGGTCATCGTGCTGCTCCTCCCACAATCATCGAACCGAAGCCGAATGTGGGCCATAACGCTGCCGAGGAAGTCGATCATCATCATCGTAGCCGTCGACCGTCAAATCTAGGCCGAGGTGCGCCTCACCAAAGTAGCCGTCTGCCCGTGGATGATCCGGAGCCTTATCGGGTGCATAGTCACTCGCGGCCTAAGTCGCGGGCGACGCAGCGGACACACGAGTCGGCATACCACGATGCCTATGCCGAGCAGGGCCACGACCACGGCCATGATCATGACCATGATAATGGCCACGCCGAGGATGACCACCCGTTCGAGTTGACCAACATCCCCTCGCCTTCGGATGTGTCAGATGGTTACGACAGAGAGGACGAGTCGTTCCAGGACATCGACGAGGTTTGGTTCTCTGGGGGTCACGGCGACGTCGGCGGTGGGTGGGATATCGTTCCTGGTGGGAAGAGTGCCAGTCACGTGCCGCTTGCCTGGATGGTACGAGAGGCCATGAGGACAGGGCTTTCGTTGGACATGGGAAAGGTCGTTGCCATGGGATTTGCCGAGGGGCTTGATGTTAGTGCGGGCGACCATGATGGAGGTGGCGGCGACGGCAAAGGTGAAAGCGAGTCCCACAGCGACGGCGACGGGGGCAAATTTCCTAGAGTCGACTTTGCGGGGAAGCCAGGTCCATCCAATGATGAGACCAGTGGTGACAATTCTGTCGATTCTACCGATGCGGGCTCTGCCGATGTCGAGTCTCCGACCTCCCCACCCATCCCCAACATCAGGATCAACAGCAGCAGCCAGCCCGACTCTCCCGACACAGACAATCCACCCCACGGAAATGGGACCAAAGAGGAAGACAGGTACCGCCCCGGCAATCTGATCGTTGGTGGGGGTGGGAGGGGCTGCAGGGTTGCGCCCAAGGAGCACGGCATGGGCGAGTGGGTTGGCGTCGCTGGGGAGGGTGATTCGGTTAGGGAGATCTAGGCCAAGAAGCCCAAGGAATCGCCCACCCAGACCTGACGTGAGGATAGGGTGGATCGGACCAGGAATGTGAATTTTGCGGGGTAGCTGGAGTTGTGGTTTTATGCCTAATGAGATATGTAATTTAATTATGCGGAATTCAGCCCTCTTTAAGCAGCACTTTTGATGGATCCGTAACTCGCATGCATTTAGGTAGACATTATGACGAGGAGGGAGACCTAGAGGATACCTACGAGGCCGTCGATTCAAGAGTTGGCAGCCTGTAAATTAGGTCTCAGCCAGGCCTAAGTCCCCTTAAGCCTGCACACGCACTCTGTCATCGCTTCAATTCTGTCGAACATTCCAAAGGACTTTTCATTCAAGTCGAAAACAGCTCACGAGGAGACGATCAGGTGCGAGAAAGAGATGCAATGATCACCGTATCTGCTATACTAAGGTACCCGATTAGATATACAGAGCTTGCCTAACCAGAAACCAAATCGGCAAATCGTGAACAAAGGAGCATGGACAACAAAAGCCTTGGTAAAACGCCACCCTTGAGGCTTTTAAGTATTTATCGTGAGTAAATACGCCGCATTTCCCGTGTGACTCCCATAACACACGATGGGCAATGTTAGGCATATGCTCGGGCCAAAGGGTAGTTAGGGGGATGTGGGGAGGGATCCAGAGAACAACTCAACGGGAAACTTTCGTTGAAAAAACACATGCCAGAAAATAAAAATTAAATAAGAAATGGGAAGAGAATCACAGCCGGCCGTCTGTTCTGTCCGCTTGCCCCCATTGCGATGCCATCATTATTGATACAGTCATGGGAAGAGAGCATAAAAGGGATACAGTCGTGGGAAGAAGGCATAAAAAGGATGATGGCTGGCGCCATGTGTCATAGATAAAGCAGTCATAAAGAGTGAGAAACCTAACAAGAGCAAAGAAGAAAGGGGAAAATAGGAAGAAAAGGATGGTGTTTTACATGGCCACCACTGCTGTTGTCATGAGCCTTTTTCCTACTACCTCCCCCTGGCCTCCTCGGCCCTCCTCCGATCGTTCACCCTGGCCTGGCTAGTGTTCTGCGACTCGAGCTCCAATATCCTCTGGCTGGCCGAGCTGCGGTCCTGCATACGGCCCTCACGCTCGACCTTGAGCTTGTTCTCGAGGTCACGCAGCCGAAGGATCCACTTGGAGTCGGTGCCGCTGTCGCCAACGCCACCACCACCGCCTGCGCCGCTCTCGTTCTCGCCGGCAAAGGCCAGCTCGCCCGCCGTCATGGGCCGCGACACCATCGTGCCGCTCCGCCCGCCGCTGCTGATGGCGCTGCTCGTCCGGTGGCCGCTCTTGCGGGACCTGTCGCGGGGTCCCGTCGGTATTGACGGCGAAGGCGAACCCCCGCCGAGGACGTGCGGGTCCAGGCCGCCAGGGTCGGCCGAGGACGACGAGGACGAGGCCGCCGCCGCGCGGGCCCGCACGTCGTTCGCGGTCCGGAGGGTCGCGTTCTCCACCTTCAGCTGGCGGTAGGCGTCCTCGAGCCGCACCATGCGAGCCTGTAGCTCCCGCTCGGCCGCCGAGACGCCTAGGGTGCCGGCGGCCACGCCGCTGCGCACGACTGACTCGAGCCGGTCCAGCTTCTTGGCTCGCGCCTCGAGGTTGTTCTCCAGCGAGTGGTACTCGCGCCACAGGTCCTTCTCCACGTCGCGCACCCGCTGCTGGAAGCCCCCCACGATGGTCTCTATCGTCTTGACCGCAGCCAGGAGGTTCTTGCTGAAGCCCGGAAGCATGGTCGCCACGGCCTCGAGGGACGGGAGGGCCCGCCCGTTGATCAGGCTGTTGTCGTGGGCCCAGTCGCTGCCGCAGAGGGCCGAGAGGCGCGTCCACAAGGAGAGCAGCAGGTTGTTGCGCTCGTTGAGCTGCTCCCGGAAGGTCGCCTCGAGCTGGGCGATGCGCTTCTTGTCCTGCGACTTGGTCGCCTCCAGCTCCGAGATGCGCACGTCCTGTGTGCTTACGGTCCGCGTCACGTGCTGATGCGTCTTCTGGAAGGTCTCGAACTGGTGCTTGGACACCCGGTGGGCCTGCCGCTCCTTCTCCAGCATGTCGGCCAGCTTGCGGGACTCGAGGCCGTGCGTCTCTAGAAGCGCGTCTCGCTGCTTGATGATGCGGTCTTTCTCCATCACCGAGGCCTTGGCCGCATCCAGTTCACGGACGGTATCTTCGAGCTGGCGTTGAAGTTTTGCGATAGACTGTCAGGAAGGGGAAAGGGGGTGGGTATTGTGCTGTCAGAATGCATGGTCATAGTATAGTAATGTAACGTAGGAGACTCCGGTGGGGAGGGAATATGCTCTCACCTTGAGCAGGCTGGACCTGGTCCCGTTAAGGTCACCTAGTGCCTCTCTCAAGTTGTTCTCCAGCTCCATAAGCCGCTCCTTCCACTCGGTGGCCTCGACCTCACGCGACGACAGATTCTTGCGCAGCCTCCTCGTCTCGTCCCTGGCCGCCGACATGTCCCGGTTGAGCTCGTTGATGACCTGCTGAGTCGACTCCTTCTCCCGGTTGGCCACGATCTCGCGCTGTCTCCGCTCCGTCTGCAGCCGTTGCTCCAGCTCCTTGGCCCGATCCTTCTCCTCGCGCAGGCTCTGCTCCGCGTTCGCCAGTGACGCCTCCAGATCTCCGATGCGGATCTTGTCACCTTCTTGCTCCTCCCGCAGGAACGCGATCTCGTCCTGGCCCGACTCCTGCTGCACGCTCAGACGCTGAGCCTTGTCGTTCGACTCGAGCAGCTTCGCTTCCAGCTCTTCGAGCTCCTTGTTGGCCTCAGCCAACTGCTGTTCAACCGTCTGTATCCTCCGCATCTTGTTGTCCTGCTCGTCTTCGAGACCCACCAGCGACTCGCTCAGCTTCCTCATCTCCTCCTGCAGGGCGTTGAAGTTCTCGGTCCGCTCCCCCAGCTCCTGCTGGAGCCGCTCCATCTCCCCATTCTTCACCTCCAGCTCGTGGTCGAGTGTGTCGAGCTCCTCCTGCGCCTCCTTCCTCAGGCTCTCGAATTCCGTCTGGAGCTGGTCGTTCTCCTGCAGGGCCTCGTCGCGCTCGGCCTGCAGTGCCATGAGGTCATTGAGGGCCGCGTCGAGGTCGTCTTGCAGAGCAAGCGCCGCCTCTTCGGCCTGCTTCCTGCCCTCCATGGCGGCCTCGAAGTCCTCGGTGCAGCTGTTAAGCTCTTGCCGCAGGTCCTGGTTTCGCAGCTTGAACTCGTTGATCTTGTCCCGCAGCTCGGCCATCTTGATCTCCATCTCCTCGCGCTCGGCGTCGTCCACAGTCGAGAGCGCACGGGTCCCGCCGCTCGCCCTTGAGGCAGACCTCTCGCGGGCACCCGCTCGCGATGCGGACCGTTCCAGGAGGCTGTCGATGGTCGAGGGCGCAGGGCCTCCTCGCCGCTGAGCCAGCTTGAGGTCTTCGATCTCCTGGTACAGTCGCTCCTTCTCCCGATTCCTCGATGTGAGCATTGAGGTCTGGGCGCCAACCTCCCTCCGCAGCTCGGCGTTCTCGTGGCGGAGCTGCTCTGCGTCGCGTCGCAGGTCCTCGACCAGAGTGCTGGCGACACTAATGAGGCCATTCGACCCGTCCAGCTCGCCCGAGAAGGCAGACACCGGCCGGGACGGCGACATAGACCGCACAGGCTTCTTCGTTATGTTGTAGATGTTGGTAGTGTGGTGCATCATCCCGCCGTGCCCAGGCGCGCCGCTGATAGTGCCGCCCCCGCCACTGCCGCTGCCACCGCCACCGCCACCGCCAGCAAGATTCGTGGTCATCTCCTGCTTCAGGCGGAAGATCTCGTCTCGCAGCTTCCTGTTGTCATCGTCCGCCTGCTCCCTCCGGGCTGTCTCTTGCTCGAGTAGGTCCTTCCATACATCGGCTTCCTCCTGACGACCCAGCGTCTCTCCCGCATGCCTCTCCCCCACAGTCTGCAGCGACTTGACGTGCTCGGCCATCTTCCGCCTGTCGGCCTCCTTGGACATGTTCTCGCCCCTGAGCCTCTCGACCTCAGATTCGTACTCCTCGACACGCTCGCGCAGGTAGACCAACTCCTCCTCCTTTTCTTGGGCCTCCTGATCGGCCGTGTCCGAGGCCTGCCCGTTGGAGGAGACCCCACTGCGGGCGGTGCTGGGCCTCTCGTCCTCGTCCTTCAGCTGCTTCTCCAGCTCCTTGACGCGCCGCCGCAGGACCTTGTTGTCGCGCTGGAGCACGGCGAGGCTCGTCTTCAGCTCGACGTTCTCCGAGATCATCTCCTTAACACCCTCCTCGGAGAGCTTGTCGAGACGGTCGCTCAGGAACATCACCTTGAGCTTCAGGTCGAAATTCTCCTTGGAAAGGCGCTCGATGGTGTGGCTCTGCTCCTTGAGGGTCATGGTCACTCCTGGTTTCCCGTGCTGCCTGGGCGAGTTGCTGCTGATGCTGATCCCCGACGGCTTCCTAGGGGTGAAGAGACCGCTCTTACTCCTGTACTCCTTCGCCAGGTACTCGGGGACGTGAACATCCTTGACGCGACGCGCGATTGTTGTGTCCGTCGGGGCCGCCACAGGTCCCTTAGCCTTTGGCGTCTGCTGCAGACGGTCATCGTAGCCGCCCAAGTCGCCCGCATTCTCGTCGAGCGTCTCGAGGTGGTGGTCTAGCGCCCTGCGAGAGGAGGCGTCCGGGTCGTGGTCGTGGTAGTCGAGCTCGGAGCTGATGCTGCCCAGGCTGACCGACCTTAACATGAAGCTGTTGGGCCCTTGTGAGGTACCCATGGCCGGTACCGCCCCTCCAGACTGCAGCGCATAGTCAGTGCCGAGCCCCACGGTAACATCGCTATCGCGGTCGTCGTGCGAACTGTTGTTCGTGGCAAACGACGAGACTGATGATCTCTGGCTGGCATTCCGGCTCCGCAGGTACTTGGGTCTCTTCCCGTATCGCAGGGCGTTCCCCGGAGTGCTGCCCGCGTCCAGCAGCGATTTCCTGAAGTCTGTATCCGAACTGCGATGACGAAGCGTGGCGGAATCGGCCGACAGAGAGTCCCGAGCTGTCAATAATGCTGATGGCTCGCCCGGGGGGGTGTTTGTCTCGAGATTCCCCCATGACTCATTGTTCGCGCCCGCGCTCGCGCTCGACTTCGTGCCCGCCCTCTTCTCGTCCGTTGTGGAGTACCTGTCGTCCGTGTCGTAGTCCTGATCGCGCCCACCATCGCTGCTTCCGGCACTAGCGCTAGGTATCGCTCGTGACACATTTCGCGCTGCAGCTGAGGCCGCTGGGGAGGACGAGAAGTCTTCGAGTTCGGCCGTCGTGGCGCTTGTGGTGCTCATGTTGGCAGCATCAGATGGTTCTGGAGAGGGCGGGACAGGAAGGGTGTTGTCCTGACCACTTGTTCTGGATTGCTGTTGTTGTTGTGATTGTGCATGTAGTGGCGGTGCTGGGGAGAGTGTTGGAGTGGTGCTGGGTTGGGCATCTTGTTGCGTGTTCGAAGAGGGTTTGGGTGGATTCGAAGGTTGTGATGTCGAGATAGACCGACCCGCAGCCGCCCGTTGGCTCTCGGCCGGAGGTGACGTCGCTGCTTCTTTCCTCGGTGAATCGAACACATATGTGTCGTCGACTCCGTTGGCGACTATGGTGGGGATCGGAGAGATGGGCGGGACGAAGCTCGACTCGAAATCTTGTAGGTGATCCCGCACCGCCTGTTCAGCAAGCGAATCGGGATGCCTGTCGCTGAAAAGACTGAGGTCGTCGTCCATCATGCTGCTCTCCATGGGGGCGACGGCGGCAGAAAAGGAAGGCCGAAGGGGCGGAACATTCTCAGGCCTCAGTTGTGAATCAGGAGGTGGAGCGGAGGCCGCGCTATTTGTGATGTTGCTTGTGCTGTCGTCGGCGACGCTGTGGTCGAAGGAGTCTTTTACAGGTGAGATCTCGTCGTCTTCATCGAAGCTTCCCGGCACCTTCCGCAGGAACCTGTTGGGGGCAAGTTGAGCCCGCGGCTCTTCGTCTTCCATCGATCAGGTCACACCAGAGTTTTGTTGTTAAAGATACATTCGGCTACCGTCTGGAGTCTGGACTGGCTTGTTTAGTCTCGTTGTATGTCGTATTATGAGCTGGGCCTTGTCTATCGGCTCGTTTCGTTTTAAGCTTTAAGGCACGTCGTAGTCGGGTTAGTCGATCATCAACCATCCCTATATCGATTCTGGTCCTGTGTGGAGGATTCGAGGGTTGCGGTCGGCCTTGTCACTCTCTACTACGTAGGAGAGCGTTAGGTTTCTTCTCACTCGACGCTGGCAACCGATTGCCCAACTATCCCCTGAATCACGAAAGTAAACCGAAGTAAAAAGTCGACGGGTGCAACCTCGATCAGGACATGCGATTGGGGATGACGCGCTCGAGCCGCCTGGGTCCCCTGTACACTAGCTCACTGGGGCTGGGCCACTTCTGCTTCTGGCTTCAACTGTACCGCAGTAGATTCCGTCCTTGTCTCCTCGAAGGCCTTTATTAGCGCGACATTTTTTTGGGCGGGTGCTGCTTGCTGCCCCTCCTATCTTTGGTATTATACCGGTCCAAAACATTGAATGACCAACGATGGGGAAAGCCCACCCACCCACACTGGAACCCGAAGGTCTTGGGTCAAATGGCCAATGGTAGCCAGTCAGCTGCCACGCGAACCCAAAAAATTCACCACCCCTACCCGTTGCTATGACAGCGCACAGAGAAACGGCACGGCACACACCAGACTCCACTCTCCCTACTGCGCAAGTAACTTTAGCAGTGAATCTAGCCGTAGTGAATAAAGTGAAGGGTTCCCCCTTCTATGTCCTATCTCCCGTCATGACTCTCGAATAGTGCCTCCCCGACAGGCCAGAAACCTCACAAAGGTAGCTAGTAGTAGCTTTATCTCTTCATGAGCGGGTGGAACTACCAATCAGCTGGCAAAGGGAAGGTGGAAAAAAACAATTCTTCCCGCGAAAGATATTCTCTTTTGCGGGATTGCTGATTTCTCCGCTGCAGGCGAAAGGGAGTCAATTGCAAGGATGTAAATCCAGCGGGGAAACGGGGATTGAAGTCGTCAGACCATATCACCAAATTGAAGCTGCTGCAACTCACGACATGACGGGTTCTGAAGTAACCCAGATCTGCAGCTGTATTGCTAGCAATCTATGTGTACACTTTTGCGGGTTGGGCGTGGCATCGCGTACTGTCTAGTAGTACGCTAATAAGCCCAGATGTGGTCCTCTCTCCTCTGGCCCAGAAAATCCACATGGTGCTGGCTGTTGAAGCATGGAAACTCCTCGTTGGAGAGAGCCGATCGGTTCTTAGCAGCTCTAAATTAAGTCAATAAATATTACAAAACCTCTGAATGCAAACGTCGTAGCGGGCCTCAAGATTTCTGGGAATGTAGTAATGTAACAGTCTGTCTGCCCGCCTCTAGATCATCGTTTCTGGGGACAGCTGATCCGAGAGAGTGGCTTAAAGCGGCGTTATCAAGTTGTGTCAGCATCTCATTTAATGTCCACAGCTTGACCGTGGTGGGGTCAACCACCCACCACAATGGCGGCGATGGGCCTACCTAGCATTGAGTCCCATGGTGGGCCGGCTCCGAAGCCCCTGACCGTATCGGCTTAGCGGATGACGGACCAGCGCAGCCGTGCCAGCCCCTATTCTTGAGCTCTCTCCCCGATTAGGAGAGCTGCGCAAAGGCAGGAAGCGGGGTGGGAATGCACCGTTTGCTGCCCGTTTCAACCCAGAGAAACTCCCAGGAGCAAGCCTCTCGCACCTGGAACCAGCGTCCTCAACTCGCCCATGAACTATTCGGTGGACTTGGAACATAGTCGGATCGGCTCGACTTATGGTCCTTGCTAGTGTGACGAAGGTCAGGGAAGCCTAAGTAAACAACCTATGGCCGTGTGTAACAACGGAGATTCAGTTCAATCTTGACCGGAAGTGAACCAGGGGTCAACCGTCGTCTCAACCTTTACAGGTTGCTCAAGAGTCAGCAATCTCCACACATTGGGCTCAGTGTCTGGGTTGAAGCTTGATGGCGAACTGCCATGTTCGAAAAGGTACAGGTGGGACGCTAGTGATTTACTGCCTGTCACCTTGAAATCCCTTGTTCGACGCCCGTCAATCTCAAAAATCGCAAGCGATGTCTTTGGATTTTTCGACAAACCCAAGCAAAAACGCAAGGAGTAGCCAGTGTTTGCACTCAATTGCCAGCTATGGGATGCGCAGCTAAGGTGCCAATTGCCTAAGTTCCCTGGGGAGAGGATACATCCATTGCGACAGTTAGGTATCAACAGCGCAAGATCCGTCTTTTTTGTCCTCCAATTCTAATCCCACAAGCACAGGTCGTCTAGCTGCACCAAACCAATGGCCAAATGGCTGCTCGTCAGTGTAGGTAGTTTATTCCGACTTTCTTTCTATTTTCCCAAGAGGAGGTAGCTTGGCATGTGCCTTTAGCAACCCCGATTCCCTCCCTACCGGGCCAGTGTAGAAGGTGCTAGGCGGACAAAATCGACGGCACACACCTCCCTACACAACAAGGCCTCCTAGCACCTATCCAGCCTCCGTTTAGTTTACCCTCCTCCTACCATCTCACCAACCATCTGGTAGAAACCACCCACTCTGAGGCTGGTTCGGATCCTTCCCCCAAAATGATTCTATTTGACGCATTGACTCCCGTCTCTCATTTTATCGTGGACCTTGCACAGCTAAGTAGGTACGCACCTCCATTGGGAGGCTGTTAGAGCTCGTACAACTTCCAGTCCCCCACTTTCTTATCTAGGTAAATGCCCATCCCGTCGATGGAGATCGAGCAGTTTGGCCAATCGGGCAATGACGTAGCCACGGCAGTTGGATGTCGAGCAGTCTAGCCCGGTGCCCCTCATTCTGGAAGTGCTGCTAGTCTAGGTGCTCCCCGGCGGTCGAGCTACGTCGTCCGACCATTTCTGGAACACCATACAAAAATCAATCATTGCAGATGATCCAAGAACCTGTTTCAATCTTGGCAGGGACCTTCTGCTTCTGAGACGAGGTACTAGTCTAGGTGTGGGGAGGCTCACGGGCGGTCGTGGCCTTTTCATTATGCCGTCCAAGCTCCATGTCATTGCCCAAGTTACTACTAGCGCACCTCCTCTTCCAATGCCATACGGCCCAGTACTCAGGACAGGAAGTCAGGATCGTCACGGTGCATGATAGTGCGTTTACCGGACCCTGTTTGCTCAAGCCAGACCCTGATGGAAGGTGGGATGGTTAGCTCAGTGGGGGGCAAGCACGAATGTTAGCGCAACTAGAGTTGACTAGTTAGGTCGGGTCGTTCAGTCCATCCGCGCGTAGGTAGGTATTACCAGCCTGTACCTGTGATGTAATAGGTCAACATCAGAGAGATAGAATCTGGCTACCTACCTAGTCACATGTGTCTCTCTAGGTAGCTCATATGTATAAAATGTCATCATCTCCTTGTTCCCTCTCTGGTCTGCTACCAACTACCTACTCCTACATCTTCTTCTCGATATAATCTTCTCACTAACCCCCTTGATCCCAATCACCCCAAACATCTCACCAAAGAACCCATCCAAAATCCCCTCCAAGCAAAATGGATTTCCTCAATAAGAACACCCAGGGCGCCGGTGTCGCCTCCGGTCAAGCCCCGGCGGCCGGCCAGCCCGCTGTTGCTGGTCAAAAGCAAGACTACGGTGACAAGGGTTGGTATTACCATTTCACTACTTCAACTTCTCGTCGCCTCAGTTTGCACCTTCTTGCTTCGGCACTGGACTAACTCTCACCCTCAATCAGCCTTCGACATGCTGTCCAAGAAGTCAGGACACTCGGTTGGCCAGGGCACTGGCGAGAAGATCACGGATGCTGCCCGTGGTGTCTTCGAGAAGGCGACAGGGTGAGATCATGCTCCTGTTTCAGTGTATAGCAACTACTAGCTTTTTGCACATACCTCCAGCACTGACAATATCCATCTCGAAAATAGAAAGAAGGTCGACCCTAAGGTTTCCAACTAGACAAGAAGAGGAGTGCAACCTGAGTGGCTAGGAAGGATTATACGTCAGGACGACATTTTTATGTTAGGAATGGTGTGAACTGGGAGAGTGATGGGCTTGGAAGATCGAACTCCCTAAGGCTACACCTTCATAATTGAATGGCAATCACCTTATCAACTTGATCGAGCTGGCGATTCGTAATATGACTTCAACCAACCACACCGACATGGTGTCCTGCCTGAACGTCGTTAGATCGTGAGATCGTAAGATGGTGCAAAGCCCTAACATGTGACTCCCAACCAACCATTACCGTCCCGGCGCTCATCCCGATTGTACTCCATACATGATCAAGAAACGTTAGTTAGTTGGGCAAAACAAAAACCCAAGGGTACCGTTTGCAAACAGCGCAGCCACTCCTAGTATGATGTATCCAATCCCCAGACCAAAAGGGGGAATCATCCTGCCCGGAACGCCATCGGTGTAGAACCCAGTGATTGAGAGTTGGTATGAACTAACACGAGCACTGTTCCTCGGCTTCAGCACTTGAAACCCTGAACGGCCATCCGCCACACCCATCTTACAGAGGAGATTGGAATGGGAGAAAAGGGGAAGAAAGCTCCCGCAAGATAGAAAAAGAAAATACAAGAAAATCCCCAGTGGCCGAAAAGCAACTCCCATGCATGGACAGACATGACACTTCGTACACATCGATTCCTCGTTGGCCGTGGTCCGGGTTCGTTTACGATGCATCGTCCACGAACACCTGGTAGGCCATGATCATGATCCAGAAGAGGAAGATCTGTCCAACGAGGGCGAAGGCAAAGATCGCTTGCCATGATTGACCTGCGAACAGATACAGGTTAGGTTAGCCTTAGATTTCAAGGGACGAAGAGGACATGGGCTTCCCAACGGGACGAAACTCACATATACTCCTCTGCTCTAGCCATGCTAACGTGACCAGCGTCTGACCCCTCGGGTTCTGGCTGAAGACGGCCAAGTTGCAGTTGCTGCTGACTGATCCTGAGGGGCCCCAGAGCTCAATCGCGACGACGACGAGGCCGACCATCCAGAGGACGAATAGTAGGAAGCCCCCTATCATGACAATCGAGGGGAGGAGTCGCCGCTGGAAGATAAGCCAGAGAAGCAGAACTATGAAGGCTATAACAAGTGAGGCGACCACGATGAAATATGAGAAGTACCTGGAAGAGGCTGGGGGTTAGCAGTTGCCATGATTCGTCCGATCCATGCTTGAGGAAAGGGGGGTGAAGATAGGGGACGAGGGTATCAGGAAGGCCACGGAGGATGGAGTGCAGGGAGAACAGTGGGAAACAGAGGTCAGGGAGGTCAGGGAGGTCAGGGGGACATACCATGGTACCCCGAGTAGCAACTGCTCTTGTATGCCGATGAAAGTCGAGAAGACGCCAACAATTGTACAGGCAGAAACCAGCATGATCAGAATCCATATGTTGAGCTGGACCGCAGGCCAGTGGTATCGATGCACGCGCTCGACGCGTTGGGCGACGATGTAACCGCTTGTCGTCGTTGATGATGCCATTGTGTTTTAAAGCGTCTGATTGCTCCTGGGATCGAGAGTAATCGAATGGAGGAGAAGGCGTCCAGAGCAGGGAGAGGGTTGGAAGCCGGACGGTTCGCTGGGGAACGATCGAGTTGCCGTGGGGTGAATCGGGACGTATGACGGGCGCAACTCTCGGGCACTTGGGATGGGAAGGTCTTCGACGCCTAGTCAGGTCCGTAGGCACCTAGTGTGTCGGTATGTTCTATATCGTGGTTTGTTTCAAGACGGCGATACCCTTATTGCTTGCGCCTAATAGGGGAGGGAGTGAGCGAAGGCGATGTTGGTGATGGTAGTGCGAGAGTGCGAGGATTGCGCGAATTTCGCAAACCTCGAGACGGGAGAGTATCTATCAGCACCCCGCGACGTCACCACGGCGCAAATCGCAATGCGCTCTAGAGGTAGAAAGCCTGCGCTTGATTCCCATGCCCAGAGAGGGAGTCGGTATTTAAACCTTTGGTCGAGTCATGCAATGTATTTCCAGATGGCCGATAGCTGCAGATCGAAGGCGCTGGAAAGATGCGGCCGACAGCTCTTGCAGCTTTGCGAAGTCCCTTTCGCGCCCACCTTAGTTCGGGTCCACAGCGCGTTGATGCAGCGGGTTGGCGCCGATTTGACAGCTTGTCGTCGATGTGTCAGTCTCAGGTTGGAGCTCTCTGTAGTCTGCACGGTCGCAAGTCCCACTGGCGTACTTTGCTGGCTGTCGACGGGAGCTCCCTAAGGGTTGTTGCTTCCGCCGAATGTCGCTTGTTGTCAAGCCTGTGAAACGGATGCGTAGGCGTCGATGCGAAAGAGGACGGGAGCCGTGGCCACGTTCCAAGAGGTGGATCAAATTGGGCCGCGATGCGGTTGCAGGCAGGAGATAAACTCTCCAATTGGGCGAGGAGACAGGGAATGAATGATTTGAGTCAACGTCAACGGTGAATTAATTGATGCCTGGATTAGAACCTCGAGCGGGCACTTGTCTTCCTGCCGTGCGATTCGAAGCGGTAGAGATGGGAATGAGGGAGTGGAGGAAGGGGGGGTTCCTATTTGCGACGAACAAGCGACGAGACCATGGGCTGGATGGGCGGAAGGTTGTCACAGCCTACGGCGGGCGTGGGGTGAGCCTGGAGGATTGACGCTCAAACTCGATGGAGAAGGCGGGTAGGTCCGACAAGGATTCGCGGCGCGGTTTTTACCTCGGGCAGTTATCTCGTTGAAACGATCGCCGATACGCGAGGAGAAATTGCTACCATTGGCCGTTATCGGCAAGAGGCAAACATCGAGGGCTGTCTCTGCTCCCTAGTAGTCCTAGGACTGAACGGCAGAGAACGTATAGTAGTCAGTTGAGGTTGTCTCATAGTATATCTTAATAACGGGTGGTCTGATCATCTCCGGTTTTCTTTTGGCTTGTGCCTTGATGTTTCTGCCCAGACGGGAGCTGTCAGGTGGCGGTTGGGCGGGCTGGCGTCGACGGCTGCTGTGGCTACCGTCATGTCATTGTCTACAGTGGGGTCCCGTTAGTGGCCGAGCAAAATACGAGGTGGTTGGGTGGGCGCGGCGCGTAATCCGGTTTCCAGACATTCCTCGGCTTCTTGGTACGGATTAATATCATTTAACGCTTAAAAGAGACCGAATCCAAAACTGCATCCCATATCTTATTATGCATATAGCAGCCTCGGAACCGGCGAGCAAGCTGTTCCAGCATCACCTTCTGTCCAAATAATCCATCGTCGCTAGGTGTGGGTGCTATCATCAAACGGAGGTGTTTTTAGTGTGTTTTATTGCGACTCAGTACGGATGCCCAGATCTTTGAGGAAGTGATCCAACGCTCCAGAAACAGAAAAACCGCCCGGATAATAGGGAAAAATGCCTCCCATTCTGCCTGGGGGTCATTCCGCTGCTTCTGCTGTCCCTGCTATTCCCACTGCTTCCCTCAGTGCTTTTCCAACCACTTCCACTCCCACTCACGCCCACCTCACAGCAAACTCTCCCCCAGGGCGCACCTCACCAGGGAGCATCCGGCCCGAACCGTCTCGTGCGCTCCCAAGTCCTTGTCGGCCTCCAGGCTCGGGTTCACCTCGACCAAGTCGACGGCGACCAGCTGGCCGGTTTCGTGCACACTCTCGCAGATGAAGTCGCCCTCCCGCAAGGTCAAGCCACCCCTGACCGGAGTGCCCGTGCTTGGGGCCCACATCGGGTCGAGGGCGTCGACGTCGAACGACAGGTGGATCGGCGTGTCGGTCCCGATGTGCGCCAGCGCCATCTCCATGACCCGCCCGATGCCGTGCTTGTCGATGTCGAACATGCTGAAGGCGCGGATCCCGTTCTCCCGCAGGATCCGCTTCTCGCCCGCGTCCACGTCCCGCAGGCCGATGTAGACCAGCTTGTTGACGCTGATGCGGTGGTCCGGCGTGAGCCAGCCGAAGTACTCCTCCTTCTCCTCCGTGGCCAGCCCCGTCAGGAAGGAGACGGGCATCCCGTGGATGTTGCCGCTCCCCGACGTCTCGGGCGTGTTGATATCGGCGTGCGCGTCCACCCAGATGACTGCCACCTCACGCTTGCCCCCGAACCGCTCCCGCACCGCCTTGCCCACCCCGCCGATGGTCCCGATGGCGATGCTATGGTCCCCGCCCAGGGTCAGCACCATGCGACCCTCCCGGGCGTGCGCATATGTCTGCTCTGCGATCCGCCGCGTCACCGCCGACACGGCCAGCGGCTTCAGCATGTTGCGGTATGGAGGGTCCGACTTCGGCTCCAGGTCTCGGTAGAGGTGCACCGTGTCATGGCCGTGAAGTCGGTAGCCGAGCTCCGTTTGCAGTTGCCTCAGGAGGCCCGACTCGATCAGGGCGCCCGGTGCAGCATCAACGCCAGGCTTGCACTAGACAGTTGGGAGAAGCGGTGTTGTCAGAATGGTGGCAATTTTTTCTTCATCATTTTTTTATGCCTGCCTTGGGGTTGTCCTGAGTTGTTCTGCCTAGTCTAGAACCTGGACTTGACTTTGGAAGGGATGGCTGGGATAGCTGTCTAGCACGATTTCGACATACCTGACCGCCAGAGAAGCCCACTGCGACGACTCCTAGCTCCTCCGGGTTGGAAAGGAACTTTGATTTGACCATTGTGGTAAGCATGACGAGTGGTTTCTTGCCGTAGTCTGGTAGGTCTGTCCCGTTGTTGGCACCCTTGATATCGGAACCGACTTGGTGCTCGGACGCTCGCGTGTAGGATGACATCGTAAAGGGTAAGCTCAGAATTTTCCTTTGTCTAAGCGGAGGACTCGACAGATATGTGCGCTTCTCTGATGGACTGCTGAGTTCTGCAGGTAGGTAGATAGGCACGCAAGGGAGGATGGTTCAAGGCTTCGTTCCCAAAGACAAGAGAAGCTTGTGGTGCTCTAGGGAGATTCTTAGGTGGGCATGTGTCATGAACATGAAGAATGCGATGTCGGAGAGGTGATGGTTCTTTCTCGTCGTTTTCTTGGGGCAGCCGTTGTTATTAGGTATTAAATATTAAATAGGTGTATGTAGTTAGGTCAGGGCAACATCAGGTAGACTCCTCGTTTCGCGGCGGTAGCCAACAAAAATCTCGGAACGGTCCAGTTGGTCTAGTCAGTTGGTCGAAGACTCGAGTCTGCACCCGATCTTCGCTCATTGTTGACGGAGGGGTTTCCGGTGCCAACTCGAAGTTCCCAGGCCATGTGCATCCATCCTTCCATCCATGCTTGTGGTGGGATAGTGGGGTAGTCTGGTGTGACCTTTCGGCCCCCTTGCTACTAGTCCTGCCCGGCACTTTCCCCCTAAGTGCAGGTACACGCAGCGGCTATACCCCTAAGTGCAGGTGGTCGACAGCGTGCCATACGCGTTGTGGTGGATACGGTCAGATCTGGGCTAGGTCGCTAGGTAGGGATGAGCACCGGTCTGACTCGAGATGACGTTCGCTTCACGGTTCAATGTTTCAATGCTACCAGTGTACAGTACGTGGTTTCTTCGGCTCAAGTTCTTGTTCACTTGTAGGTACTTTCCACTCGATTCCTCAGCCTCCCTCTTTCCCTTGGGTAAATCGGGAAAATTTATCGTCGCGTTCTCCGTTGGCCGGCCATCATTTGACTCGGCTGAAGCGCATGCCTCCCTAGTCGCCGCAGCAGCATCCCATCCCATCCCGCGCGGCACCGATCCTCAATCTTTCCTGCGTCTGTACGGTTCCGTAGGTATTTCTCACAGGTCACTGTCACCCACGTTTCTTATCTTGACCGCCGCCTCAACCCTCCTGAGAGTTGTGGGATGGTGCAAGTTCACTGGGTTCTCACAGTGATCCCGACCACACGTTTCTCAGTCTTTGTTTCTGTACCCCTCCATCACCGACAAGTCGTCTCTCCCGCTCCTACGTCCGTTAGGTAATATCCATATCTGTTGAAGATGACGGCATGCCGCTTGCAGCCGGTGATAACCATGTGTGACAGCCATGAGTGACCTAAGAAACTCAAAGCCGCCCCATTCTCGCTCTCGAAGCGCCGCAATGTGTAATAGACTCCACAACATTCCGTAAGAAAATGCTCAGAAGCTTTAGCGGTCAGCAGCTGAACCGTGCTCGTGACTTTTCAAGATGATAGTGAATCGCTCACTGGTGCCTTCACGGTTGACTATGCCAGCGTTGAGATGATATGCTGTAGAGGGACTGAGTAATAATTACCTAAAGTTAAGCGGTTAATGGACGGGCGAGCGATGATGACTTCGTCCCAACCTAACTTCAGGACCTAGGGAGGTATCAAGGTGGCAACCAGATGATGCCATATGAAATGGGAATATAGGCTATCCGCATAGATTTATTATGGAACTCAATATTTCCCCCTCCAAGGGCCTACATACCTGCCTTCGAAGCTTTTGATGCTCAAACATTGTCTCTCTGTAAACTTGACCAGGAGAGCCTCAAACTTCGACCAGGGTTTTCGCTAGTATATAGAAGTTATAACCTCGTAGATAAAGTAGAACCTCGGATGCACCCAGCTTGGAATCTGTCGGTATTTACCTCCCCCCTACCAGTCTGCCAGGAGCACCTCACACAGCCTCCGACTTCTGCCAGACGCAACCATGGCTACGTTGTCTATTCTTTCACCCGATGCGTTTTTCATTTTCATACTATGGAAAGCTGCAGCGGACGCTGGCGCCTTCACTGAGACGGCCATCATTCAGGGCCTTAGGCTTTCGACTTCCGACTTCATCTTCTTTTCGGATGTTTCCTGCCTTTCAAGAAACTGTTGGAATCCCAGGATTCCTCGTCGCGATGAGACATATGGTCGTCATCTCCAGTCTCTGCTTGATACCCCAATACCCCATATTGTCCGAGGGGAACACCACCCACGATCCCACGATCCCTGTCTCAGTCTCGCGGGGAGGATAACCGAGAAACTCGTATGGAATAACCAACCTCTCGCCTGTTTCCTCGTCTCTGTTCGCATGTGGCTGGGTATGGCGATCATCAACGCGTCCTCCGCACAATTTGTGGTGGACGGGTGCCTGCTTCCTTTCTACCGGAGGACGGCCGTTCTGGCCCTACTTGTCTGAGATCGGAGGAGAGAAGAGTGAAACCATTGTACCAGAAACAAATCTCATGTCCTGCTCATCCGACACATCGCTCCGTTGTCCCATTTTCACCATGGAGCTGACGCGCCACGCTCCCATCTATCTTGAAAGGCCATGATCTTTTAGTCGGACGCTGATAACAACAGTCTATGAAATGCATCTCATCGAGGAATGCTCACTGGAGAAAGGGGGGTTATATAAGAATAGAGGGTAGGCATATAAATAATAGAAGATGCCGTTTTTACCTTGCCTCGGCTGTTGGGTAAGGGCAAGAAACAGTCGGGGATAATTCACCAGGTCCCTACAGCCCTGCCCATGACCAGCCTTGCCCATGTGACTCGTGGATGCCCTTGAGGATGAGGGCGGCTAGGTAAAGTTGGGAAAGGTTAAAAAAATCAGAAAGGGAGACTCGTCAAGCACCGTTTGTTCAAGATCGGCAGTGTAATATAAAAGGCAATAATTATGGGCAACGATGAAACTAGAGGGATATACCAGTACCTAGAAGTGCTGATATCAAATGAAGCGTGCTGTCTCAAAATTGATATCAAAACAAACCAGAAGCCACCTGAGTTCCATAGGAGGTGGGATTGTCTTCGAAATATGAATGCGCTCTCCCATATAATTGTGATTAGTCGCGCTAGTCACTCCTAGTTCCTACGGTTCAGTAGTGGGTAGTAAATCGTCCACAAACCCCATATTTTCCCTCCTCTCGTCACTAACCCGACCGTACTCCAGGAGCAGTCTCAAGACGTATATAAGCATATCCTCCCTCCTCAATACGCGCTCTGCCCACTCCTTGCCGGCCATGGCAATCCTCTCAGCCGCATCGTCATGGTCAGGAGCGGCTTGCCTCCCCTTGGCGTCCTTGTAGCCGAGGAAGTACTCCATAATGCCGTGCCAGTCTCCGAATCGGACATCCATGGGGACAAAATGCTTCCAAGCCACCAGCCGATCGTCGTGCCACTCCCGGAAGATGGTGGCCTTGATGGGCAGGCTGGTGCTGCGAAGGAAACCAAGGTACCGCCCGCTGAAGCTGTTGCCATCCACGTCAGGAAGATATTTGTAGTTGAACATGTCGTAAAGCGTGACGCCCTCCGTAACCTCATAGTGTGGGGAGGTATAACGGCACTGCCCATTGGCCTCCGGCGGCTGGCAATTCAGGTCTGTGAAGGACATATTAGTCCAAGATTCCGTCCAGTTACCCAACCTTCCTTCGGCCTGTGCCTTGAGCTCGTACTTCCTCTCTGGCAAGGCGAAGTTGACGGGCTCGGAGGTAGATTCCTCGGCCGCCCGAAGCTTGGTGCTGTTGTTCATGGCCAGGAATCGGTGACGCTGGAAGCCCTTCTAGTTGGTGGCCCTAGCGCGACCTCCTGTAGCGACCCCTCTCCACATAGCCCGGCTCTGCTTGTCGCTCCAGGGGCGGCCGACAATCCCTCCTGCGGTGAAGCGCTCCTCTCCTGTCCAGTACATTGGCGCTGGCAGGAGGACCTCGTTGTTGATCGACAGCTTGCTGCCGCCGAACACGGGGAAGAGGGTCTTGGTTGAGGAGACTGAGAGCGGTTCCATGAAGATTCCCTCGAGGTCTGGCTGGCGGCAGATGGAGGTTGCAAGCTTGTAATTGGACACGAAACCCTGATACATGTGAGGCAGGGCGTTGTCAGAGGCGATCTGAGGTGCGTGATCGAAGTCGGTCATGACGGGCCATTTGCGGGCTTCCGAGTCTGGTGGGCATCCCCTACGGGCGATTGCCCAGTAGGGTTCTGGAGGCGGAGGTGGCGTTGGTTCTGTGAGAGGCATTTTATGTTTATTCTGATGATTGTGCCCCCTTGATGCCTGAATCTGCCTGGCGGGGAGGTAGCCCCTCGCTCGAAGGTAGCCACCGCATGGGGCGACGTGGCCGACGGGTTTAGTGGCACTTACGGGTCTTCTCCCAATTCTTTGGCTGTCCGATCGATGTTCGGTCCTTTCCCTCCCCCGGATCCGGCAGGATTTCATAAGTCCCCTCAACCTCATTGGGTTCGACTAGCTTGACCGTCTTTTGAGCCTCCGATACAAGCTTGCTGACATCCTCCCAGGGAACCACAAGTCGCGGCTCGTCCATGGCATTGAGGGCGATGTCCATGTCAGGGAGCATCCCCTCAATATGCTGGATCATATCGAGCCATATCTGGGTCCAGAACCAGTCGCTCTTGGCGCTTGCTATCCCGTTGCGTACGTTGATGGTCATCTCGAAATCCCACGCCTCCTTCCGAATTTGCACTGGTGGCACCGCCCAGAAGGGACCCAGGTCATGGTAGATCTGGTCCCAGAAATCCTCGACAATGATGGCTTGGTTTTTGACCGCGAACCGGTGCCAGACGTCGAACCCTGGGGGTGGGTGTCGGCCTCTCCTCTTCCGATACTCGGCAGCGGCCTCCTCGAGGCTGCGGGATTCCTGCGACATCATGAGCTGGTAGTCGTTCTCAGCATCACGAATCAACTTGTCGATGGGATGGTTCCTGGGGTTGCCGGGTGATGGTTGCGTGCTGATGGGCTGCTGGTGGCCCTTGTCGGGATTCGGCGCTAGAGTGTTGCTCTGAAGTCTGGACGCCTGTCTCGGGGGGGATGAATAGACCTTCAAGTAGGGATCCCGATGCGATGATGGCTCAAAGAGAAAGAAGTATATGATGAGGAGAAATGACACGCCGGCGAAGCGGACGACGGAGGAAGGTCGCCGAGATGAGAAACCAGGAGAGCGCATCTTGTATATCATCTTGGATATTCAGTCCCTGGACTCGGCGTAGGCGAGCCCAGCCGAGTCCAACCTCAAGCGCCCCAACTGAGAGGCGAGAGTACCATCGGGGATCAGCTTGTCCCCGTAGGTGATGCCCAGGGAAAGTATGAACAATCGCTAGTGCTTCTTTATATATCCGTTTGGGGTAGTGGAAGGATCTTGACCAGATGTGTGGCCTGGGCTCTGGGTTCAAGAAGGGAGACCAAAAGGAAAGAAGGAAGAAACGCTAAGAGATATCTGATGAATAGAAAGGTCTGAAGAGGGGGATATGGTGAGCCGGGTTCCTGCTTTTGTGCTTCCGTATCAGCAGAGGAGGGTCTCGAAGAGGGACGGAAGATGGTTTGAGCTCCCTGAGGTCCTGGCCGATAGATGTTCGGCTGAAAGTACGACAAATCGGACCGGGGCGCTCGTAGGCTCAATACTGATCAACTAACTTGAAGACCAATAAGGGAGCTGGGTCAGAACTGTATGAGAATATCAAAATAGAAATAGGTTGGTAGATAAACATATAGAAACTGGGACACTGTCTGGTGAATGGTCAGTCCTGCGCTCTGCCAACGACTCATTCGCAAAGAAAAAAAACTGGGCTCAGGGTGAGTACTGCAGTAGACTTGACGCAGTGGCCATTTCAAGGCAGCCGGGAGCTTCCTTGACTCCTTGATTCGAAGAGGACGTGCGGGATTCGCGCTTTCTGGGGTGTCCCGGACTGCTGTGTCGTCTCTTTTATAGTGCGGCCTTCAAACGACCCGAAACGCCAGCAGAAATGCGCTAGAAGAGGTCATGTGCTTTGGTTTTTTCGCACAGATCGAGAAGTGAAAGCTCGACCGGATCTCTGAGGCTGAAGCAGAATTCGGGCGGGCAGATAGACGCTTGTTCCTATATCATTACTGCAGTCTCTGATCTTGACCAAATATTCGAGAAAGAAGACCTTGTTTCCTTGACGGAGACTACAGGGACTAGGGTTCGGGATCTTGCTATGCATACTATTTACCGTTGCGCACCATGCCTTCGCAATTAAGCAGTCAAGAGGTGTATGAGAAGGGATGTTGAGGCATATGTGTTGCAGGTTCATTGAAGTCACTAGGTAGTTCCGGGATTCCCACAGACCGTGCGCCGCACAGGGCCATTTGAGATCGACGGACAACAGATTGCTTGCAGCCAAGCCAGCATCCATGAGCCATCAGCTTTTGACAAATTCAGGTATTCAAATGATGGACAGGGGCCTTGATTTTGCTGCGCAGAGAGTGCAAGCAGGAGAGAGAAGCCGGTGGGTGCTCGAGAAAGAGTAAGGTGTAGGTTAGATTGGTGTGATGGAAAGCAGCAGCGAGTTGCCTATCCACGCCGGGCAGCCGCCTGGTGCAAATGTCCCAAATGTCCCATCCCGCATCCCGCATGCCGGATGCTGTATTCCGTACACCAGACGCCGAGGAGCGGACAATGAGGACCGCGAGGCAGCATGTGGATGTAAACTCGGCTCCTGTAATTGTATTCTTTATCACTTTTTAAATTTAATTTTATTACTTTTTTTTTGCAACATCTGCAGTCTCAAAATCTCCTCTTAGATCCATACTCCTCTGGCACACTCAAACAATGGTCACACATATTACCTGGCGATATTCTCGTGTTGCTCAAGAACGATCGATCGTCGATCCAAAATCCTGCCGAACACATGCAGCCGGGAGTGCATCAGGGTGTTTTATTTGTGCGCTGACTGCTGAGCTTCCTAGCACACCCTGGCACCCCGACCGGTCTGTTTCATGCAGCCTCAACCCCAAACCCTCAACCCTGAACCCATCTGTAACCTCGAAACAAAATGTGAATAATCTGGACGATGTGAACTTGCTTGCAATGACGTAATATTCGAGTCGATATACCTTGGTAACGACATGCTTGAACGTACGTCCAAGGGCGGGAAAAGCCGCATAGCGAGGCCCTTGCTGTTTCTCAAGCCATACAGCTTCTGACAACCGGTTGAACGGGATACTGCACACTGATCTTCTGGGATCATTCACTCAGATGCCATCCCCTGCTCGTCTGTTTCTGGCATCCCATCATCCCCTTCATACCCTTCATACCCTTCATACCCTTCATACCCTTCATCCCCTGTTGCCCCATCCTCCCGTTTCCCTACCCTACCCCGACCGCGTCCCCTTTGCCCCTTGTCCCTCGCGGCCTTGTCCTCCCTTCCAGCACTCTTTTGAACTCCTTGTGACTGTCCTATCCATTCACCTCGTCTCGTTGTCTATCGTCTATCATCATCTACCCATAACCACATCCTCTCCTTTTGTCTAAACCGCCAGATCATCACCCCAGACCTCCTTAGCGATCTCGACCTCCAACCGCACCTTGGCCCACTGCTGCTCTTCCGTTAGATCATTACCCTCGACTGTCGAGCTGAAGCCGCACTGGTGAGACAGGCACAGCTGGTCGAGCCCTCGAGGGCAGAACTCGGCAGCCTGCTTCAGCCGACGCACGATCTCGGCCTTGTCGTCCAGCTCGGCCTTCTTGCTGCTCATCACGCCGAGCACGACAGTCTTGTCATCCGGTAGGTGGCGCAGCGGCGAGAAGTCACCAGAGCGGGGGTCATCGAACTCGAGGAAGTACACGTCCACGCCCAGCTTCTTGAACAGAACCTCGGCCACGGGCTCGTACCCACCTTCTGCGAACCACTGCGACCGATAGTTGCCCCGGCAGAGGTGGATGCCGATCAGCATGTCCGCGGGACGCTCCGAGATGGCGGCGTTGATCAGCGAGGCGTACTGCTCCGCCAGCGCGTTTGGGTCACCGTGCCGCGCCTCCGCCTCTGAGCGCATCCCAGGGTCGCAGAGGTAGGCCAGGTTGGTGTCGTCCAGCTGAAGGAAGCGGCAGCCCGCGGCGTACAGGTCGCGGATTTCGGCGCGGTAGACCGAGACCAGGTCTTCGAAGAAGGGCTCCAGCGTCGGGTAGGCCGTCTGGTCGATGGCGTCGCGGCCGCCCCGGAAGTGCACCATGGTCGGGCTCGGGATGCAGACCTTGGTCGTCACCTTGTCGGCGGCCTTGAGGTCCGAGGGGAGCTGCGCCTCGAGGTGCAGGAAGTCGTCCACCTGGATCGGCTTCGGATGGCCCAGCTTGCCCACGACGGCGAGCTTGGGTGGTGTCATGCCGTGCGTCGTGATGTTGGTAGATGTCATGTTGCCGCCCTCGGTTATGTGCGCCACGCCGTCGAGGTGTACGAGAAAGTCGATATGGAACCAGGCGCGCCGAAACTCACCGTCCGTGACGGAGCGCAGGCCGGCTGAGATCTGGGAGGCCGCAACTGTCGCAATGTGCCTGTCCTCGACCTCACGAAGTTGGGCGCGGCTGATCTCGCCTTTGGAGGCTGCCTCGCGCGCATCTAGGACCTCCTTTGGTCGCAGGAAGGAGCCTACTTGGTCGGCGCGATATACCCCGCGTGGAAGCGGCATGATGGAGGTGAGTTCGAAGGTTGGGTCGAAGGGGTTTGGGGTTTAGGTTTGGGTTGACTTGATAGGTAGGTTCGTGTCCTCCAGGAATCCCAAGTTACGGATAGATGATATCCGTCTGTTACTGTACGGGCGTTAAATCCCACACGATACGATCGTTGGTCCAGGTTAACGGCTTCAAAAGGCCAGAATCTGGTTTCCACGGAGACGTAATTTGAGGCGACGCATGCGGCGATGAGATGATGGCACGAGCACCATCCCTGAGGACAAAGCAGGGAGGCAGGAAGCTAAGATAGATGCCGAGGTAGTTAAGGAGGTATATACATAAAATATGCCTCCGATCCATCGGAAGTGACTGGCATATGCGGCGCTGGGTATGCACCATTGCAGGTCAACAGCGGGCATTCCAGGCCACGCATGACCGGCTAATGGCGGGGGAGACGGGGTTTCTGAGGGATCAGCCGGCAGGGGTAGGAAAAGTTGGAGATGCCAAAGATTCTAACAATGTAATTACCGTCTAGACGGCATAGTGCGTACGTATCTTAAGGACTGTATTAGTGTAGCGTCAATGGTAACGACTTGAGGGGTCCTAAACCCCTTGAGTGGTTTCTACTAGTCAACCACCTCGAGCCAGTCATGTCCAGTGAAGGAATTTGGATTCGCATCGCCGCTTCGGTTAGCTAGAATGACATTGGGTTGCGTTGGGATCCTGGCAAAGCGGCAAGTTCTACCCCGAAAATACTGGTGACCCGCAGCGCCCAGCCATGCGACAGTAATCCTTTAACCGGCAGATCGAGTCGGATTGCTCGCCTTGGGAATAACCACATCCCGCATCCCCGCGTTGCCGAACTTGGGGGATTATTGGATGGCATGGAGAATTGGGGAGGAATTGGCACTCTGTAAGATCCACGTACTTGCAGGAGTGTTCGGACTCTGTCCTGCCTGGCTTGCCTGGGACCCCGAGTGGGATGGGATGTCTGATGTTGTATCAGCTTGTGATCTGGAGAAACTTGAAGGTGTACGTAACACAGCGTAAACCATCCGGGGCCATATTGGACCCGGCTGAGCGGGTAAGGTCCCGGTGGAGCTAGAACGTTGGGAGGTCAGAGAGTTGAACTGATGGGATTTTGATTCTGTCGATGGTCGATGAATAAACCCAGGCATCTCCGCATATCTTCCCGTACTAGGACGGACCTCTCGACCTACGCTGTATGGAGAAATGAGCTGATGGCCTGATGGATTGTGCGGCACTGGTCGCCGTGGGGCGAAGTGTGATGTGTCGCGTGGGATTATCGATAAGGCTTCGTGAAATACTTGGCGGTAGGGGCTGGCAGAAAGTTTTCAGTTGCAGTATCAGGCTTGGAAATTTTCATGCCTTTTTCGAGGAGCTCCCCTGCTTTCACATCGCGGCATGCCATCTATTCCCCTCTCTTCTCCGCCCTTCCAGCTACAGCCGCAGAGATATCATTCATGTTTGCTATCCGCGGCCATGGGCGGATTCTTCCATTTCTCCTGCCGAGGCCATGCCTCTCTGTACGCTTCTACCATGGCACCTCCGTAAACATGGCCGGTGTGAAGAAGAAGCCAGTGGAGACAGAAACTAGCACGAAGCCTACACCCGACGATTCAAAGCCTTCAAAGAAGTCAAAGCCTGGTCGAAGGAAAAAGACTGAGCCCTCTGTCGAGAAGCTAGTGGAGACAGAAACCAGCACGAAGCCGACACTCGACGATCCAAAGCCCCCAAAGAAGTCAAAACCTGGTCGAAGGAAAAAGAATGAGTCCTCCGTCGAGGGGCGAACCAAAGGACTGGTTCGGAAAGATGCCGACTTGGCCGCCACCCGAGAGAAACCACCCATTGCATCGGATGGGGAGGTCGAGCAACAACCCGTCGATCCTGTCTTGTCTGAAAACACGATCCTCCATCGGCTCAAAGCCACTGGTGTCTGGGACAGCGCTGGCGAACGACGTGGAAGAGCAAAAACCCAAGGACAAGGCACGAGGTCGACGGTTAAGGGAGACGAGACGACGATCAGGGGCGACAGGACTCGGGTCAACCTCGTTGATCAGAAGCTCTGCGACGACATCATGTCGTACGTTGGACCCTCTCTCCTCCGGCACAAGGGTTGCGACATCGTCGACCTCTACCCAGGGGCGGGACTCTGGAGCAAGGCGCTCCACGACCTTCTCCAGCCTCGGTCGCACATCCTTATGGAGCCAGATGCCGAGCTCTACAGGCCCTTCCTTGAGCCTCTCCTCTCCCAGCCGGGCACCACGCTGCTGCCAAAGTCTGGCATCGTTTGGTCCCACCTGGCCGAGGTTCTCACCCCGGCTCTCCTCCCGCACCAGGTCGAACGACCCCAGACGAAGGACGAGGAGCCCCAGCGCAACGACACGCTCCTCCTAGTCGCTAATCTCTGCTTCTTCCCACAGAGGCGCTACATGGGGTTCGAATCTGTGGGCCTTCTGGTGCTGTTCCAGCTGATAAACTCGATCCGCACCGCATCTCTGTTGCAGAAGTACGGGCTCGTCCGCATGCTCATATGGACCGGGGGTCTCGAGAGGGCGACCCTGCTGCCCAAGTCTGTCCAGAGGAGGAACCGCATGGCCCAGGATGGCGAGTTTACGGCGGAATGGATCCACCTGGTGTGTGGTCCAGAGGATGGTGAGCTGGACGACACAAGCACGACCTTTGGCAAAAGGGACAGGACTATCACCCTCACCAGTTCGCAGAATGCCCTGGCCCGGATGAAGGCGATCAGCCTGAAGTTGCCGGAGGGTAGGGAGAGCATGGTGACGAAGCAGGTGCTGGAGGCTGAGGCCCGGGGCGAGACGCTCCCCGGGATTGGGGCGGAGACGCCGTGGATGTCACGTCTCTGGCGCTCAGAGTTGGCTAAGATGAAGGAGATCCAGGCCTCGGGCTCGATGAAGAAGTCCACAGAAAACTATACAAAGCTCAAAGACCTAAGAGCTCGGGAACTATGGGAAAATAGACGGCTTGCCCAGCTTCACACGTGGATGTTGGAAAGGGATGACATCGAGGAGAAAAAGATGAAGTTGGCCGAGGCCGAGGCAGAGGCTGAGGCTGAGGCCGAGGCTAAGGGCGGCGAGGACCAGGACCAAGAAGAAGGCCGGGCCAGAGCCAAACTCCGGATGGAGCTGGATGCCCGGGAGCAGGAGTGGCACCGAACCTTGGAGAGGTTTCCCAAGCAGATGCAGGATTGGTTCGCCCTGATGCGCGACAACGTCCACATTGTCAGACAGGAGCCTCCAGTCCTCCATTGGGACCGCCGCCAGTTCGAGCCGATGGTCGCTCACGACCACGAGTTCTTCCCCAATGTGTCTTGTTCCCTGTTGGACATCCAGCCCAAGGCGATGTACCCTCTGCTGCGCCAGATCGGGCCAGGGACCACTCGTTCCGGCGATGTCTTCGAGCTCCTCCAGACGAAACTGAACCGATACCCAAGAATGCCCGTCTCCAAGATCCTCCCTTCCGTCTGGCATGGGGCCCTGGAGGGTGTGCTGCCCAACTGCCCGAGCCTGCGCGATCCGACCAGGGCGGGTAGCAATGTGGGAGGCCACGGTGAGATGAGTCCCCGCGCCATGAATCAGGCGCAATGGATCGAGGCGCTGGAGGCGTGGCTAAAGTGGCCATTTCATCCAGACTACAAGACTATGGTTGGTATGGATGGCCAAGACGAGCACCATGAGCGTGAAGCCGACGATCATTGATGTTTTCTTCTTCTTATTTTTACTCTTCTTATATGCCAATGGGGAGAGGACGGCGAGTGCTGATGGGTGGTTGCAGGTGTATAATATGTATTCTGTGTGTTGTTTGTGCATTGGGTTGTGGTGTCCGCCGTGTAATTATCTATGGCGATCTATCAATTGCCTACTCCTCTACGTGTTTACATAGAAATAGATTGTATATACTGCCTTAGAGCTATGCTAGAACGTTGCATGCTTCTAATTTCTGCCTTGTTTGAGCCGTCATCTTGTCCCTCCTGGTGTTGCTCTCCAATCCCCCCACCTAATGAGGAGCTGCCACAAGCTGCCACCCGTATATACGAGCATCATCTCCGACTGCTTCTGCATGCGTCGATCGACAAGGACCTACCGAGAGACCATGGCAGGTATAAAAGTAGACTGTAGAAATCCAACCTCGCACTTCTCGCCAAAGTCTGTTACACTTTCTTCAATCTGCCAGTTATTGACAAACTACATATTCATACGCATTCACAATCCCCTTGGCCCGATATCGACTGGACCTCCCACTATTCATGATGGCACACCCTGAATCTCCTGACAGCGGCGTACAGGTCAGTGACATCACCATCACGGCACGCTGCCTTTGCAAGAGACACGCTTTCACCGTCACTGTCCCTAAATCGTCTCTGCCATTGGATGCATGTTGCTGTCACTGCGACTCCTGCCGACACTTGACGGGGGCTCTCTACTTCTCTGACACAGAGTGGCCGGACCCCGAAGAGGACCTCTCCGCCCTCAAGAAGTACAGCTTCTCCAAAACCACCGACATATTCTCATGCGGAAAGTGCTCTTCGCAGCTCTTCTGCAAGGGCACAGGCCCCGGCGACAAGCCTTGCGTCATGACCGGCGTCCTGGATAACGTACCCGGCCTCCTACGGTACACCAACCACATCTTCGTCGGCGACACTCTGGATGGAGGGGCATCTGTCTGGCTGCGCAGGAATTGGGACGGCAGCGCGGCGAGATGCTGGCGTGGACGGGTCGGTAAGAGCGAGGAGTTGGGGGTGGACTCGTCATCGCTGGCCGCCCCCTCAGTCAATCAGACTCAGGCCCCCCCGCAGAGGCCATCACCCTCACCCTCTGTCATCCCGCTGAGGTGCTGCTGCGGGGGTGTCAACCTGGGTGTTCGCAGCGCCCATGATATCATCGAGTCCCACAGGTCAGAATCCCACAGCTCGGAATCGTCGCAAAATCGTCCAGGGCTGCCGTTGTTTGTCGACCAGGCGACGGGCAGGTACAAGGCCAACACGGATGTGTGCGACTCTTGCCGTCTTTCTTTCGGCGTCGACTTGGTCAGCTGGACCTTCGCATCCCTGACGCACATCGACTATGCGCCGCCGAAGCAGAGGAAGACAAAGCCGGAGGGGGAAGAGGATCAGGAGGTCCTAGAGGAGGAAACTGGGCCGACAGCCGGTTGGGTCCCGGCGAAAGGCTTCCCACAGTCCGTCTCCGCGCTCAAGGAGGCCGTCGATGCTGTTGACAGGGACGCCCGCCTCGGCACGCTTACGTATTACAGCAGCTCAGAACATGTCGAGCGGTACTTTTGTGGGACGTGCTCGGCTTCTGTCTTCTACGCCGTCCATGACCGGCCGTCCATGGTCGACATTGCTTTGGGCCTGCTGGAGCATCCCGATGGGGCGCGGGCCGAGGGGTTGCTTGCCTGGACATTTGGCGTCGTAGGTTGGAAGGGGGACGTCGCCGGCGGTTGGAGGGAGGCTTTGGTCAAGTCCGTGGAGGAGGAGGCGAAGGAGTGGAGCAAAGGGAGACAAGGGTGGACTGGGTCATCAGCCGTTTGAGGCATCGGGGGATATCAGGAATGCAGACGAAGCTGGCAGCACCTGTGGAATAAGTAGCATTTGCTGGAGAGGGGTGGCGTGAATGATGTTGACTACATGATACAACAGGGGAATATATGCATTTCCTCATTGCGAAGAGTCGTAGATGTTCCTCAAGTCCCGCCTCCCCAACGGTACCATATCAACCCCTCGAAGGGATTAAGGACATACCTGATTTGGAAACAGGTCGCGGTGATCCGGAGATGCGGTTGTATGTTTTGGGCAGCAAAAGCGAGACGCTAGAGCTGCCAAATGTGCGCGGATAAGGATTCGTACTGTCGCTATTCGCACAGGTGCGTCCTAACATGTCGGTAGACGGTCTGGGTCTGTCTTCGGGCTATTTGGTGAGCCCTGGCGACCGAATCCGACAACAAAGAGTCGAAACCGCAATAGCTGCTCCACCCAAACGGTCCATTCTTCATACGCGTTTCTGGATCGGAGCAGCGGGGGCTATCGAGCCGAGCCGCCGCTTTCGTTGACTCGGGGCAGGGGTCGGATACAGCGGAAGTTGGTGCGAAGGCTGGAGAGTGGAGAGCATAGTGCGTACGCTGATGGCTCGGCTTTATCACTTTGGCGGACCTCTGGAAGTAGGAGGCGGAGGTGGGGGATCAGTGGGAGTGCCTCGGGCTTGGTTTCGAATCTCGTCGACGAAGTGGGCGAGGAAGCCGGACGACTTCAGGTTTGGGTCCTCTATTGCGCGGAAGGTTTGACCGTATCCGTGTTAGTTGCCGTTCGATGTCAGGGGTAACTTCTCCTGTGGTAATGGAATATGGGACCAGGTTAGGTCGGGCTACTTACCAGTCGCCTCCCCGGGTCGCAAGGGCTCGTTGGGGTCTCTTCCGTTCTGAAATTGGTCGACCTCTCGGTGAATGCGACCCACAAAGCGGTGCCATCCGGGACGCTGGAGGATCTGTAGGTTCTCGCTGTTAAAACCGTGTCCATGTACCAAAGGGCTGCTGGCAAGTGAGGTCGGGGCAGGTTTCGTACAGTCTTGACGATGGTGTCCTATGCGAGCGCAACACTTTGGTCAGAAGCAGCTCTTCGACTACTGCTGGCAGCCAGACAGATCTCTTTCTTGGGGCATACCTCAACGGCAGTGATGGCCTGGATGAATGCCCAAGACCGCCAAGGAGACATTACGGCAACGGGCGTGGTCGCACCGTGGTGCGCAGATCGTTGTGAGCGATATTCTACCTGAGGCTGGATTCAAGATTCAACCCAGAGAGGATGGGACGGAGCTCGGTAACGGAGCGTTCCCAGCTTGAATGAACTTGGTGGAGGGGCGTCGGATAGTCACGTGACTACAACACCACCTTCCACTGGCGCGTCACCCAGCCATCCAACGCCTTTGGTAGGTATGCACAGTTTTCCTACATATTGACTTTTGTATGCAATGGCGGCATTGATCTTTCCGAAATTTTCTCTGGATCGACTGCTGCGCCGTCCTATTCTCATTGCAATGCTGCAGGATTGCGGAGAGTGCATGAGCTGATCTGAGGAATCGAGGGCTGAAATGAAAAGCTGGTCGGGGAAGCCCTGATTGAGCCTCTCTCTAACTGCTGCTGCTTCGTGACGGATATCGCTAATCCGTCCATCAATCTGCAACACGGCGCGATTGCATGTGCTAGGTAGGTAGTGTTGGCGGTTGGCAATTGGCAATGCCATACACACCCACCCAAATGAGTCCCCGGGCCCAGTTGCCACCAGCCTGACCTGGATACAAAGCCCTCCTTGTTTCCTGATAAAGCTTCTTATATCTGAGACCAGAGTCCGGGGATTTTTCATGCCCAAACATCTTGTCCGCCAAGCATGCCGTTCGAGAGATCACGTTGATTTTGCACATCATGCCTTTGCCCTGTTGTGCCGCCTAGGTCATTTGAGCGAGCATGAGATCTAGAGCGGCGCTTGCGAATTGGTCTCTCTGCTGGCCAGGCAGTCAAGTCGTCGGACAATGCTCTCTCCACCTCGCTTCGAAACAGGCAGCTAAGAACATAGTGTCAAGTTGTGAGTATCTGCCTACCTCCTCCCAGGTAGGTACCTAGGGTAGGTAGGTAAGCTCCCCGAAGTCAACACCCAAGACACCAGCAGCTGTTAACATCTTTCGTTCCGTCCTTCACCCCGACCCTTGAGTGGAAGTCCACGGTTGGAAGCCTACAGAATCCCGCCTATGGAATTCAACAATTGGCGCGCCCACTACTTGTTGTCGTAGACGGGCTGGCGCAATTGGTGCTGGAATAGCAGGGGGTGGCCTGGCCCCGGCTTCAGACTTCTAGAATCCACGATGCTTCAATGCATACAGGAGGCCAGAAGCAAGTCTCTTCAGCCACCCATGCCCTTCCGATCCATCATTCCCCGCAGGACACGGTGGGATACAGGATACCTAGAAACGGCGACGGTGAAGCTGCTTTGACTGGCTGCCTAAGACCTCGGGAGTGCTTCCCGTTCCTTTCTCCCCATTCTGACCTTCCGATCGTCGAAACAGCCGGCTCGGGTATTAAAGGCGCGGCTGGAAAGTGGGCAAGCTTTGGCACGGCACGATTGTCAGTCAGCTTCAGCTTGTATGGCGCCCGCATCCCGCCCTGTGGCCCGCCTCTTCATTCCGCCACAACTTCTTTTCGGCCCTGTCGGACAATATACCTGCTTCTGAGAGGATCAGAAGCCCGGAAAATCTGCCAAAAGAGGACACCAAAAGGGAACAAACAGCAGTCCCGGAGCAGCAAAGGAAGGAGTCCAAGTTTCAGGGCCAACACCGATTCGGTACAGCCTAATCATAATGGCCAGGGATCAAAAGATATGGGCCGGACGGCGGAGAATCAGTTTGCTGCCGTCCACCAGAATCCACATGTCAAAAGAAAAGTCGAGATAAGTTGGGATGCGTGTCCGGACGCGTTCCCTCGCGAGCCGCATTCGGCTTGGAGCTCCCGTGGTGCTGCCCTTTTGTCGCACGCATCTGATCTTTTGGCCCTCTTCGACCTCCTCTTAGGATCGTCTCCTTGGGTCGACTCACTCTCTGCGTCTCCCAGAATGACTGTAGCCGCATCCTGCTGCAAACATTGCCAGGTAACGGCCAGAGAATGAAACAGCCACGAGAATCGATCTCGGCCTCCGGGGTGTCGCTGCTTTACGAGCCGGACGAGTCGCATGCAGCTATCGTTGAGTGAGTTATCCTTCCCTTGAAGCTGCCATACTTGCCATACGAGCTGTGGTGACAGCTGGGCCGTAGCGGACCGGTAAGGCAGCCGGGAGTGGGAAGCTGACCTGCACATCTCATAGCATCGTCTTCGTTCATGGCCTAGGAGGCCACCCGCTCAGGACATGGCTGTACCGCGATCCACCGGGGCCTTTCAGTGCCAAATCGCCCGGAGGCAACTCCCTGAGGGGTCTTTTGAGGAAGAACTCGTTTCCGGGGCTATCTCAGTCACACTCGAGGTCCACCTCCAAGCTTCTGATGGACACGCAGTCCGAGCTAGACATGACCAGAGAGCGACGTGTGCTGAGAAAGAACTCAAATGTCAAACGAATAAAACCGAAGGGGACAATGGAAGGCAAGGAGAACATGGAGCAACGCAGCTACTACTCGACCAGCAAGCTCAAGCTTTTCCTCGATACCAACGTACCGCTCATCAATGATGGGGACCAGAAGGAGTCAGAAGGAAAAGGCGAAGGCGAAGGCGAAGGTGAAGGCGTGTACTGGCCGCTGGACCTCCTGCCAGAGTCTTGCCGAAATACCAGGATCCTCACCTGGGGATGCCAAACTCTGTCGACGAACCAAAAGCTACTTCCGGCGCAGAATGACATCTTTGCGAACGCCGACGAGCTTCTTCGAGACATGACGACCTATCGGGACGAGACCAACACTCTGAATCGAGCCGTTGTGTTTGTGGCACACTCAACGGGAGGGGTGATTGTCAAGGAGGTGAGGGAGTTTTTTTATTCTTTTTTTTTTTGGGTTTCCCTCTCCCTTTCCCCCTTATTGTTCGGACTTTAGGCTGAGGCATATGACTGAACAAAAACCTGATCGAGGCAGGCTCTTAGACGGTCCGAGTCCGGAGAATCGCACACCAAGGATCTCCTGCAGTCGACATCTGCCGTGATATTCATCGGATGCCCCCATCGCGCGAGCCAGTATGCCACCCTTGGGGATGCGGTCAGGAGCATGGCGGGCGCGACGCTCAACATCGAGGCGACGGATGCGGTGTTGCAAGACCTCAGCGGGGCTTCGAGGGTTGAGTTGAACCTTGGACGTGATGCTTTCGTTAGACTTTGGAACGACTACAACTTCAGGGTGAAGACCTACCAAGAGATGTTGGGAATACCCCTGAAGTCCCTTGAGTCAAAGCCGGACTTTGTGAGTGTTTTCTTTCTTTATTTTCCCGTCCTGCTTGGGCCTCTCCGGAGTTGGGTTTTGTAGTGGATGACCGACCTGGACAACTCCCCGACTGGCCGATTACTGTCCGATGACCGACCGAGCAGGGCTGCTCCAAGCCCACTATGGAGCACTGTGCAACATTTACGCTCGGGCGAAAAGGCCTGAGAACCAAGCGCTTAGCAGCAAGGAGTAGGGTTTTACAGGCTGGAAGAGCTATTGCTGTTGCAGATGCAGATGCTAATGCTGACTCTAATTGTGTTCGTGCTTGCTCTTTTTCCGCACCGAGTCTAGGCAGTCCGACGGCTTGCCAGCTTCATTGGTGACATTCGCGAGAATGCCGAGAGCATTAACTCCGACCATCTGGAAATGTGCCGGTTCAGGTCGGCTCAAGACGTGGCATACAGGTCATTGGCAGCGACGATATCAAGATTTGTCCATGACGAGATCGGCCGGGTGAGTTCGGCTTTCTTTGCATATTTGCCTGCGCCCTGCTTTTTTCCTTCCCGTTGTTCTATTCTTTTCTACGAAAGCTTGCTGATGATCAATTTTGACTTTTCTTTGGGTTCCTTTTCGCCTCATAGTTACGACAACTGAGCCACAAAGAGCAAGGTACGTAGTATGCCTGTTATCTGTTATGGATCGGGTTTCCTTTTACCACAAGTAAGATGGGGCACGAGGACGGCGATCACACCGGGTCAATGCGCTGTGTGGTCTTACTTCCAGTGACTCCACTGCCCTGTTTGCCCCTGCGTCCCTTGCCCTGTCTGCCCTGCCTGCCCTGCCTGCCCTGCCCTGTTTTCCCTGCTTTGCCTGCCCTACCCTGCTGGGTACCTTGACTCCAAGCCATCCAAGCCATCGAGTCCTAGGTCATCTCCTTGCAACACACGTCCCGGTTTGCTACTAAATTGAGGGAGTTAATACTGACTCTTTTTGACTACGTATCGGATTATTTTTGGTTTCCCTTGCTTCCCTTCTGCCATTACAGCATGCGCTAGACTCATAGCTCCACCAAGGCTTGTACCGCGTGAGCGGGGTTCTATCGTCTCATACCCGGGCACTTGTCTGTGGCTGTATGACCTGGCCGAGTTTCGAGGGTGGCACCATCGAAACGACAGCAGCAGGAACAAGATATTGTGGGTGAAAGGACGGCCAGGCTCGGGAAAATCTGTACTGCTGAGGTCACTTAGGAGCCGGCTGGAGAAGCAATGGGCGCCACTCGGGAGCACCTTCATCCAGAGCCCAGCCCACGGTGACAGGCTGGACAGCGTCTTCTTCCCCGGCGGACATCGCCGTCACCATCAGCAGCATGAAACCTCGCCTGCCGGGGTGTACAGAAACTTGCTTGCTCAGCTGTTCAGGCAGGATCCTCGTCTGAGGAAGGCAGTGGTGGCTTTATGCAAAAGAAACAGCAACACTCAGCAATGGCAGCCACGGCCGCAACAGCAACATCTTCACCACCACCATCACCCGCAGCATCAGCAGAAAAAAAAGCTCAGCCGGCTGATAACTGGTGGAGGTGTCACGGGTGTGATCGATCAACAAGCTGGTCAGGCCAGTCAAGCTGATGTCGCCACAGCCCCGCCATTACGGATACAACCCAGACAACCAATCCAACCAATCCAACCTTGCCAATCCAACCCGACTGTTCCGCCCGTCTGGTCCGCCTCTTCGCCTGGCGCCGTGACTTGGGTGCCTGCTGTCCACACCCATCACGCCTCTCACGTCTCGCACGCCTCTCACGCCTCTCACAGCTCTGCCGTCCATCCCGCCTGTCCCGCCCCCCCCTCGCCCCCAATCCTGGACGATGCGCAGATCGTGCAGTTCTTCGCTGACGAATACGTCGACTCCCACATCGAGACCCCCACGCGCCGAACATTCATATTTGTGGACGCAGCCGACGACTGCGGCGTGGCGTACCTGCAGGAGCTCCTCTTGCACCTCTCGCTGCTCGCGCAGAACTCCGACTTCAGCATCTGCATAGCCAGCGCCTACCATCCAGTCCTCGATCTTGCCCTCCCCCAGAACATCGCTGTCGAGGTTGTCATGCACCTCCGCAATGTCGACGACATCACCCGGTTCGTCAGCCTCAACCTGGTGGCCGAGTGGGAAGACAGAAACTCGACCGTGCTGCGAATCGCCCACAAGTCCGGCGGCTGCTTCCTCTGGGCCGAGATCGTGGTCAACATCCTCAACGCCGCCATCGACGTGGGCGCGACGCAGGACCTGATTGACGGCACCATACTCGAGATGCCCGGCGACCTGGACGGGCTGTACGAGTGGCTGCTGTCCACCCTCAACGCTGAGGAGAAGGCCGAGACCCTGGCCCTCTTCCAGTGGGTCATACTGGCCTCGGAGCCCATGCGCCTCAACGACCTGCGCATCGCCGTGCGCATCACGAAGCCGTGGGGAGCCGGCGAGATGCGCCCGTACAAGGCGCTCGCCCTGGACGAACCCCCGTCATCCCTGCAGGACCTTCGGCACTCCGGACCCACGGGCGGGGAGGAAGACGGCTCTTTCGACACCCCCTATCAGTTCCACCGCTGGGTGCGCACCCGGTCGATCGGCCTGTTGGAGTTGCGACCGGACACGGGCGACGGCAGCAGCGTGGCCAACGAACCGCTCGGGCTCCAGCGCGTCCACGTCATCCACGAGTCGGTCCGGTCCTTCTTCCTGTCCGGGCGGGGGTTCGCCTGCCTTGAGAAGGACAACGAGACGACGTTGTACTCGCACTCGTTCTCATCGGAGGACCTTGCCGATCTCTCACACTACGTGCTGCTCAACGCCTGTCTTACCTACCTCAACATGACGGACTTTGAATGCCTCGGTCACGGGCACGGACAGGGCAGCACCGGTGGCGACAGCCTGCCGCTCGCCCCGATGCCCTACGAGGAGACCAAGTACTGGCGCAAGAACGTGCGGGATCAGCGTCGGCTTGTCGTGTCCAGCTACCCGTTCCTGCAGTACGCCGTTGACAACCTGCTCTTCCACATGCTCTCGCCCCGCTTCTTCCGATACTACCTCCCGCAGAAGGACATACTCAAGCTGTTTGCCGCCAACCGCTGTCGGCTATGGCGTCGCTGGACTGCGCTGCTCGGGGTGGGGGTTTGCGATCCGGAGGGAGTGCTCGCCATATGCGCCGAGGGGACCGCCCAGGGGCTCTTGGATCCGGTCTATGGTGCCAGGTACAGGCTTGAGCGCGTCTTTAGGAGGGTGAGCAAGATGGCTGCTGCTGAAGGGGGTGCCCCGCAGAACAAGAACCACGTCGCCGCAGCGGCTGTGACTGCAGTTGCCTCGGGAATGTCAAGGACCAAGGCAACGGCCCCAGCAGTTGCCGGCACTTTGGTCGCAGGAAGGGGAGGAGTAACAGCAGGACTCGCAAGAGGACCAGCAGGACCAGCAGGACCAACAGGGCCGACAGCAGCGACAACAGCAGGTCCTGACGATAAGATTGACTCCCCACTCGTGTCGTCTCGCATCGTCTCCTTCACCTCGACCGACGTACCTTCAATCTTCTCGCCCATCTCCCCGACCTCGGCCACCACTCTGCTCAGTCCGCTCTCTGCCCTCGAACACAGCCCACTGTCTGCGTTCGAGTCACATCCACTCTACAGCCCGTTGTACAACTTCGAGGCTAGTGCATATGCTGCACCCAAGATGACAGAGGGGGGATATGCTGTCATTTAGGGGTGGGAGCTGTGGGGATATGGCTTCTTAGCGCAGGCTACCCTTATAATCCGTCTTTGTCTTCAGCTATGTCTTTTTCCCCTTTTTCCCCCCTCTATTTGTTCATTGCACGAATTGCTATTTTTGGGTATACTCTCATCCACTCGGCATACATACAGATACACATTTTCTTTATTCGACTCTTTCTTGGTTTGATGGCGTTCGGTACAAGGTTGGATATACCTATCTGTGGTTCTACTTTTATACATATGTTCTATATAATGAATGACTTGTGTGTAACAATCACTTTGATACGCGGACGTTGGATTCTGTGGCTTTGGGCTTTTTCTACATTTGATGGATGGCATGGAGTAGGTGTGTAGATGTGTTGGTTTGCTGCGTAGCGCTCGGAATTCAGATACGGATAGAACAGAACATGCTCTCGTCAAGGATCGTTGCCAAGTTTCTCGCTCATTGACTAGATGGTTCTAGACGACGCTGTGAGGATGCGCTCGTGTGAGTCAACCGTCAAAGACGGGAAGAGAAGCTTGAGCCAGGGCGGGATGGGATTTCAGGGGCCATGGTGATCTCCCCATTTCTGGAACGCACATGACTTCACAGTTCATGCCAGGGGCTTGGCTGTCTGGCAGGGCTGGAGCCGCTGGACGCTGCAGGACGCCCAGTGGGAGGGAACCAAGAGATAGGCGAGTCAGGTTACGTCCAATCGGAGTTTAAAGCGACAAGGCCATTATGCGAGTGCCATCTTTCGATTAAATCCGTAGGAGCTTTGGACCACCCGGACCATTCCATCATTGTCTTGATGTCTCAGTTACGTAGTCTAGACACGCCATCACATAAGGCCATCGTCACATCGAATTGCCCATCATTGATGGCTCAGATCTTGATCCCTTGAAGGGAGGGTTTGGGGAACCCAATACGCGTGCGTTTTACCATTTCTCCTCCCTCTCTCTATAGCCTGTGGAATGTGGACAGTTGAACTGGTGGTATCGACGGGACTGGCGGCTGGTCCTCGGCGGTCCTCGGCGGTCCTCGGTGGGGGTTGAGACCATGCGCAGTTGGGCACCATGCGCTCGGGCTTCAGTCAAGTGGGGGTGGGCAATACCTGGAGCCAACCGCATTCTTATCCCATTTGACGCTCATTCATCGCCAGGTGCTGGCGTCGGCCACCAGCGCCGGATGGGCAAGGGCAGATAGATGATAACAAGATGGTGGCTTAGGCGGATAGGCACGTAAGTACGTAGGAATGGAGGTAGGCTTGGTTGATTAATCATATTTTATAAAATTATGTGGAATTATCATTCAAAGTTACGGCGAGAAACCACGCTGAACACCTGCCCCAGGATTCGTCACAGTACGGATTATGGTGAAGCCAAGGTCATTGCATTCCTTTAGTCATGCGCTGTCCATCTGTCCTGTCCATCTGTCCGCCTACCCGACGATTTGTAACATCAGAATCCTCCACTTCCATTCCCTCTTCCTCATCTCTGCACTTGTATGCTATCGTAATCGGGCGGAAATTCCTCGTTCCTGCTATTGCTGCTGCTGTTGCTACCCCTCCGTTGATGAGGGCTATGTGGAGGTGCCAGCATTGGCGACAAGGAGGCAGCGGATTGTGAAGGCTGTGGACTCAGCCGAGGGGCTGGGGCTGCTGAGCAAGGGCCGGAGCTCGGTCCAGGGGTCGTGTCGAGAGTGAGTCCTCCCATGGGGAATGGACTGCCGGGGGGCGGCTCAGGCAGCGGGACGGCGCCGTACGTCTTGAGCAGCTGAACCAAATCCGACCTCCCGGAGGCGGTGGCAAAGACTAGCGGGGAGCAAAGCCCCTCCATGTTCGGGTTGGCGCCGTGCTCGATGAGCAGCTTGACGATGTGGTCCTTGCCTAGGTGCTGCATGGCCTGCATCAGCGGGGTCCGACCCTTGCGGTCCTTGGCGTTCGGGTCGGCCCCGTGCTTGACCAGCAGGTCGGTCAGGTAGTCCTCCCCGGCGCCGATGGCGTGCAGCAGCAGCGTCTCGCCCGCGGTCGTGTCCACCAGCTGGTTGGGCGAGACGCCGTGCTCGAGGAAGAGCCGGATCATATCGGTGCTGCGCAGCTTCACCAGGGTCTGGAGCAGGGAGCGCCCGTAGATATCCTTCACGTTGGGGTCGGCGCCCTTGAGCAGGAACAGCCTCACCATGTCGGCGCGGCCGTTGTTGACCGCCTGGACGAGCATGGGCTGGCCCGTGATGTCGCGGCAGTTGACGTCGGCGCCGTGGTCCACGAGCAGGCGCACCATCTCTGCCTTGTCGGGTCCTGCAGAGAGGGCGAGCATCAGCACAGGCTGGCCGCTGATGTCCCGTGCGTTGACGTCGGCCCCGTGCTGGATCAGCGTCTTGGCCACCTCGATGTTGCCGGCCTGGACGGCATGGACCAGCACGGGGCGGCCCGTCATGTCGCGCGTTCCCGCGTCGCTGCCGTGGTCCAGGAGGAGCCGCACCGTCAGCGCGTTGCCGCCGTGCACCGCGTCCACAAAGTACGGCTGCCCGTAGTTGGTGCGCTCGTTGGGGTCGGCGCCCCTGGCCAGCAGGTGGCTCACCAGCTCGGTGCTGCCAACCACGGCCGCGTGGAAGAGCGGCGGCCGGGAGCCCTTACCGCCGTCCTTTGTGCGCACGCTGGCCCCGCCGTAGTCGACCAGCCACTTGGCCGTAGCCACCTGCAGCGCGAGGATGGCGCAGATCAGCGGTGTTTTCTTGTCCTCGTTTCGGCCGTCCACCTTGGCCCCCTGCTCAAGGAAGCCCTTCACCTGCTGCAGGTCGCCTCGAGAGGCGGATTGGCACAGGGCCGAGACCAGTGGTTCCGGCTTGTAGCGGAAGTTGGCCGTCATGGCCTGGAAGGACTGCGACAGGCCATCGAAGAAGCCTGAGCTGCCGCTCTTCGTCTTGGTGTGCTTCACGCTAGGGCCGGCAATGGAGCTTGGGCTGAGTCCAGTGTCGGTGGCGCTTGTTGGGGTGTTTGCTGGGTCTGATGTATTGACCGAAGAAGAGGAGTTGGGATCGGGGATGTGGATGGGATTTATGTCTGTGGTCGTGGTTGTGTTCGGGTCCAAGTTTGAGACCAGTATGTCCCTTCTTCCCATCACCGTCCGGCAATCATCACTGAAGTTCCGTAGGACCTTTTGGGAGTCCGCATCCTGGAAAAAAGCCTCCTGGTCGGGAGTGTTGTTTCTGGGTTGGTCATGTGTTAGTAAAGGGGAGGAAAGAAAAAAACAAGAAAGAAAGAAAGACACGAATGAGCGCCGATAATAATACGTAAAAGATACGCAAAGATATGCAAAGGATATGCTAAAGATCGAGGCTCACCTCTCCAGTACCTCGCGGAACAGTTCACACAAAGCCATCTCCGTCTGTAACAGAGTCTCATAATCCTCAATCACCTCAGGATCGACAATCCAGACGGTGGTGTCAAACGACTGCAGCCGCCTGATCTGCTTGTCCATGACAGCCCACGTCTTCTCAGCCTCGTCCAGTGAGCCGACCAGGACCACTTGAACCGCCGGGGAGATGACCTTTGCCTTCTGGATAGCATTGGTGAGGCTGTCGACCACGGCGCTGAACGTGTGGATTTCCTCGCTCAGGATGGCGAAGTGCGAGTGGTGAGGCGTCTTCTCGTCCCACTTCTTGAGTATTTCGTCCACCTCCGTCCTGGTCCCAATGATTCTGGCCGCAAGGGATTCGCATCGTGTCGCGACTGAAGCAACAGAGAAGGTTTCCATGACGGCCGATGATTGCGAAGTCTCGAGGTTCGGTTGGCCGGATGTTGGACACTCAAAGCACGATCCCCCAGATTCTAACTCGATTGTCAATGGCTGAATGGTTCGAATACTGATGCCTACTTCCCAGGGAATGTAGAGCAGTGATAAGGCGATTAGTACTAGCACAGAGATTGGGCCTAGGCGCCTCTGTTTGTTTCTTTGTCTTGTTTTGTTCAACTTCCTTATCCGGGCTTCCCCTGTTGTTTAAACCTGAGCAAAAAAATATGTGCCACTTGGAACTAGGAAAACAAGAGACCGTAATGCAGAACCAGAAGCCCAAATCACCAAGTGGCTCAAGCTACTTCATGAGATCGCCTGCTGTGGTGGCCCCTGTGGGCTGCCTCCTTCTGGAGCCGCTCTTCTCTTCATCGCCAATTCGCCATCTCATGGTTGTGAGGTGATTTTGACCCCTCATTGAGCTCCCCCCATGGAGGGTTGCATGGAAGCTTCGTCGGTATGTAAGCCAAGCCTTCTGTAGCCCCATACATTGAGCTTTGAAAGCTACAATGGGTTCGGCTAGGGCTGATAAGAACGACGTGTTTAATGTTGGTCTGGATTTGGTCTGCCAGTTCTCTCGTTCACTGACGAGTGATAATCGTGTTCGTATTTCGTATGGACGGCTTAAAACCATGCTACCTACCTACGGAAGGAATGTAGGTACTTTGCAGAGTTGTAAAAAGCTGCCCGAACTCCCCACTGATCCAGCTACCAAGGCCACAACCAATCCACTGATCCGCGACTCAGGGCGGAGCTATCAATAGCTTACGCGTTCATTTGGGCGCCCGAGCAGTCGGAACCACTCGCCTTGTCCAATAATGCTTCCTTGTGATTGAACCCGCATTGAGCATGCATCTGATATGGCTCGATTGGGAAAAGTTCAAGATCATGAGGTTGATTTCGCAGACCGGGAATGCCGATAAGGCATTCTGAAATCTGAATGTAGGGTATTTGGGTAGATGGGCAGCTAGGCAGACAAAACTGGTTGGACGTGTCGAATTGACGCTATCACAGTTCTCTGTTGGCAGTTAAGTACCGCAGGGGCGCTAGCACCCACTGTCAGTACTGCGTATATTCGTCCGACTGGGGTCTAGCAGGGCGTGGGGCTGTTTACCCCGCATTGCCCACTGTGGCTGCCTATTATGCTTATGTGTACAGTGGGTATGGTGACGCTTCCGGGGCGTTTGGCGCCGTTGCACTGGTGGATATGGCATCAAGATAGTAGTTGAGGGATGTCAAGCACGGAAAATAAGTGTACATGTGGGATGGTGTGCAACATAGCTAAAGGTAGAGAACGTTCTGCTGATTCACCAAACAGAAACACCCTCTAGTACCACCTCGGTGGGCAGACCGACCGTGTCAAAGAGGTCCAAGTATTCATCGCGGCTCAGCAAACCCCTATCTGGCGTACTTCTCGTCCATGACAGGAGCTTGAACTGAACAGCCGCCCTCCAAGACATATCCTCATCAGAGATTATGGCTGCACTGACCATATTGGCGGGACCACCCCTCACGAAGGCCTCCTGCGTGTTTTTCAGGAAGTGACATGGCTCTCGGAGGGACCCAGTCTCAGTCAGTTCGTAGTAGATCCTGTTGCTCCCATAGAATATCTCTAGTGGTTCATCGAGGGCGCTAGGACTGCTGTTTGGGCTGGGGCTGTTGTTTTCGCTGTAGCCACCAGGAACTCCTCCGTGGAACTGTCCTTTCTGGGCAATTTCTTCAGCCATCAACGCAGAGATCCCTCCGACAGTACCTCCACTGACCACACCGACGGGTCCGACAGCGTTAGCCTTGACGCCCGCGATATAACCCTCCATCGGCCTTCCTTTGTACCGGACAAGGGCGCCGCGGTGGGACCAGGAATCCCTCCTCCCCGACGGCCTGACAACCCCATCGATGACCAGGTAGACACGTTCCAGTCGCTCGAGCCGTGACAGCATCCGGCTGAGGCACAAGAAGCATACGCTGAGTCGGTCGTCGAGGTCCCAGCGGACGGCCCGCGGGTTGCATAGCTTGCAGTGCCACTTGTCCCGGTAAAAGGAGGATGGGTGGTAAGGGAGGGCTAGGCGGCGGGCGAGGAGGAGCTGGGTTGGCGGGTTAAACTGACCAGAGAGCAGGGGGAGGAAATCCTGGAGGGTGTCACGTTCGTAGTGGAGGTGGACGAGGTCGTTCGGGTAGTCGATTAGGTAGTAGGGGTCTTGATTTCTTATTGAATGGCTAGCCGTCGCTGTAGCAGTAGTCGTAGCTGTGCTTGTAGTTGTAGCTGTAGATGAGGTGCCAGTGGCGGCAGTTCTTCTCGGAGCTGTTTGACTTGTTGCCCAGGATTGCATCGAGATGGGTGGGAGAGTTGTTGTACGTTTTCGACTTGTCGGACTGGTCGGACAGGCTGGACTTAATCGACTTGGTAGGGTTGGAAGGAATATTCGAAGCATTCTCGTCATTAGGCTTGCTGGGGCGGTTTCTGGGCTCGCCAGGCTCGTACCGCTGCTCGTTACGCTCAGGGGGCTCCATAGGCTCGCCGGAATCGCATGCATCGCCTGAATCGCCTGGATCGTTAGGGCCGTTGCGGACCGAGCCTCCCTTGATGATGGCGGCTGCCCATGTCCTTCAGCTCGACGTGATCTTCTCCGAAGTTCCCTGAGAACGGCGTCGCGTGAGGCGCGACATGTCCTCATCAAAGTGTAAAACTGATCGTATCCAGACCTGCGCGACAGCATGAGGCTGGTCTGCCCAACTCGGTATCCTTGGCCTGGGAGGCCGACGGAAGGCGTAAAACAGTGGAACGCTGGCGTCTCGACTGCCTGATCCCAGACAGCCTCCTGTAACTCGAAGGGCAGGTCGCCGAATCTTGTGAAGAGCATTTTGTTTTTTGTTCGATATTCGTACGTGAGCGTCACTGGGGCACTAACGATGGTTCACGGAATAGATGAGGTTGTCAGATAGTCGGGTCAATGGGGGAATAGGGCGAGGTTGAAGAAGGGAGGAAGACCTGGGTTGCGAAGGGTCCACGGCTTGCCAGCTAAAAAACCCTCCCTGTAGGTTATGTAGGCTTTCAGCCAAAGCACCAACGGCAAACAGTTCGAGGGCGGGCCTGGTGCAATGCGATGGTTGGATACCCTAGGTCAGGCGACCCTTTACCTCAGGCCTGCAGCTGGGCGCAAACCGTTTGTCACTAATGCGGTGCATGTAATCCGTAGCCGAATGTGGTTTCCTCCAATCGAAGTGAGATTGCAGCTCTGCAGGATCCCCTCAAAACAGTATGGGTCACGAATGATACGGACGACATACAACCTAAGATATTGTTCGATTTTGGCCTTTGTCCTGCCATTTCCTTCATTTTCTTAGTTTCTCCATTTCCCCCTTGTTTTTCTCCCTCGTCGATCTTCCTAGATCCTTCAGTCCCTCGCAAACGACCGATATCACCTCTTCTTCATCCTCATGCATACACAGGAAGGCTCCTTGCGACCCTTGACCGTCGCTTGTTCGAGGTGCACCCAGGCTTAGTGTTGTTCTTCAAAGCCTCGACAATCCCGTCGTAGGCCGGGTGCTTGGTGAAATCTTCAAACCAGAGAAGAGCGGCGCCCTCGCCATCAAACACGTACGGCACCCAGCTGAATGGGTCGTAGAAGTCCCAAATGGTCACGCCCACGCATGCATCGACCTGGGCACAAGCGCCAACGGACTATTAGGAATTTCGAAATGGTTCACTGGTTAGCGGCCACAACAGAAAACGACCCCTCCAGCTCATTTGTCACCTTTTTTTGTCATCGTCAGCTTGGGCTAGGCTAGGTAAACTCACGTTCTTGTACACCTCCTTCTGCCAGGCAAGGTTCGTCTCGTTGACAGGCAACTCCAGCCTCACATCCAACTCCGTCAGGGCGACTTCGACACCCAGCTCAGCATATGACTTGATCACGGCGATCTGCTGGTCCAGGGTCGGGGCACGGTGGGCGATCAGGTGGGCCTGCATTCCGATGCCGTCGACTTTGATGCCTTCTGCCCGCAGCATCCTGACGATCCTCCGGGCGCCCTCGCTCTTGGGGCCGACAGACTCGAGGTTGTAGTCGTTGTAGTACAGCTTGGCCCCGGGATCCGCCTTGGCCGCCTCCCGGAAGGCCAGCTTGATGTACTCCTCCCCTAGGACGTTGTAGAAGACGGACTCGCGGTAGGTTCCGTCCTCGTTGAGGGCCTCGTTCACCACGTCCCAGGCATAGCAGCGGCCCTTCCAGTGGCCCGCCACCTGGGAGACGTGACGGATGATGACCTCCGTCAGGGCCTCGGGGGTCCAGGCCCGCGTCTCGACCCAGGGGGCGAGCTGGGAGTGCCAGACCAGGGCATGGCATCGCAGAATCTGCCCATTCTCTTTGGCAATGGAGGAGACTATCTCGCCCTCGGTGAAGTTGAAGACGCCCTCCTCAAACTCTGTAAAGAGCCACTTCTGGCCATTGGTCGGCGTCGTCTGCCCAAATTCCTTGGTGTCGTCCAGGATGGCGTCGTATTTGGAGTAGGATGCCTCCAGTCCTTCGCGTTCTCGCTGACCGGGGGAGTCTGTCGCGGCCCCGAAGTACTTGAGCCCGGCCTTGACGGCTAGCTGGTGCAGCTGGGCGGAGGCGAGGGGAAGAGATGCCGCCAGCAGCGGTAAAGCCGTAGGGAGATGCATTTTGCTGACGCCGATCTGGGGGTCTGGGCTGTCAACGAGTGGTCTGGATCAGGCGTGATGGCAGTGACGGCGGTGACAGTAACAGAGACAGCAGCAAGGACGGCAGCAGGAACGGCAGCAAGGACAGCAGCAGCGGAGAGACGGGTGCTCAAGCCAAGCAGTGAGAAGAAGGGAGGCAACGGTGGGATAGCGTGTCCTCATAAACACCCTCGAGGTTCCACAATGGTCAAAGGTCCATTCATGACGACCCTACCAAGTCAATCACCTCGGCGTACATGAGCGGTTCAATCCCCCAACCGATGTGGCTGGTCCCGCATAATGACCCGAGATGATCGCGGCCGCTGGGTGAGGAGAACCTGGACTGGGCATGCAACTCAAGGTCCGGATGCTTGGGGCTTTGGGGCCTTGGGGCGGGGGAGGACTGGGTCCTGGGACCTGCGTTCCACCTGATTGGTTCTGACTGGGACATCCGAGAATATCGCTTGGTCTCCCTTCTTATGAAAAGATCAGAGAAGTGTTGATTTGAACGGCTTTGACGGTGAGATAACTCGGCCAAACGACATCATGGACTCTTGGAGACGCGGTGCTATGCTTGCCATTGACCCACTGTGCCATTCTCTTGGGGACTTGGGGAATGGAGGTTGTGGTCGCGCAAGTTGCAGTTGCACGACTAAGAGACCTGTTCCATAGGGCCGGGCCAGGGGGACACGCGAGGGGCAAAACAAAAGGTACACTGGAAATGGGGGAATTAGCTCCGGGAAAACTCAAACAGTTCAACAACGAGTACGGAGGAGGGGGGTTGCTCACCTCACCTCACTCGAGGCGAGGACTATTTGGGGTTGTGGTTCCGGGCTTGGATGGTCGAGCCGGACGAAGCTGGTCATCCAATCAGACATTACACGGCTAAATTCGCGACATTCACCACTGTCTCTCTCCGGCGGGTCGCTGGCAGACCTCTTTGGGGTTCCAGTGCGGAGGTCTAAAGGTCTTTGGGTCTCTTGGAGAATCCTTGCCTGGCAGCGTAGCATTCGACATTTTCTGCCGGCTTGGCCGCATCCTGTCCCCTTTTGGGGATCGATCGCTGAAGAGGGGAACCTGAAAAATAATTGGGATGCATACATGGATCAGAGACCGGAGGCCCGATGGTGTTAAAAAGCATCGCTTTGGTACTGGTAGCTGATTACATTACCAAGCCCGACATGGAAACCACCATGAGTCTATTTATTAAGGTACGCGAACTTCTTGACAGACTGTCCAAGGTCCACACCCTGGATGCATAGTATGCGCACTGCATGTCTGTACACGACAGTCGGTTAGGCCCATGATGGGCTGGGTCCATGGTCGGTTGCGTCCGTCATCTTCAACAGTCCCCTCTGAGATATCCCAGCATGAGCCCTGACCAAACCATGCTGCCTACTCCACAATGCAGTAGTTAGGCGGTAGGAGTGGATTATCATATTGGAAAGGCTGTCTACCTACCTCGATACGTTACCCGACAAAGCCACAGAGAGAGGGCCCCAGAGGCAACAGAGGCAGGGCTGCCTCGTCTTTAACCGTCCCGGCTCATCTCCAGTTTCGGGCTTGTCTTCAGTCTACTATTCCAGGGAATGAAGTCTTCCTCAGCAAAATAATTATTCCGAACCATTTAAACGGCGCTGTTGTATTGGTTCCCCATGCCAGAGTCTAGACTGGATAACATGACCCATGAGGACAGATCAACCATAGCTACAGTCGAGGATCAGATAATGTCTTCAGGTGAAAAATGGGAGCAGCATCAGTTTCCAATTTCCCGGAAGACAGCCCTAAGATGCAGAGGATGTACTACTACTACAGCTTTTGTGAACCTAAATAATGGAAGATGACACTCCCGAAGCCTTCCAGGAGCCAAAAAGCCCTCTGGGCTGCAATTACGATTGCGTTTGGCTTCGCTCTTCAAGTATCTGCTGCACCCCCTAACTTTTCAAGATTGCCGACATGCTCTCGGATATTGCATGGGCTTTCGCCAACCCCTGATGCATGCCCTCTCCCCGTCGATGATAAAGACCTCGACTGGTCTCCATGGTCTCATCGGCCGCAATGCTTCCAACCAGGGCACAAGCCGTCATCCAGTCCTCCATACTGCCTTTATACCTATCCCACCTTCCGCGGAAACGAAGGGCTAAGCCTCATCACCACCCCGGAACTAGCCGCCAGTGTGGCTGACGCCCTGGATGATGGGGTTGTCCTGCCAAAAGATCGAGGGCATCCATCCAGCCCCCTTGCATTCGACCGACGGGATGTGGAGGAGGAGATGGCTTTCAGGGTCCAGGACCTGCCCGGCAGAGGCAAAGGGGCTGTGGCATTGCGCAATATCAGCGCGTGGGAGACCGTCCTTGTCGGATTTCCCGTCTTCGTCATACAGATGGATCTGTGGGAAGGCGTGTCTAAGAAGGATTCGAGCAAGCTTCTAAGGCGAGCTCTCAGACGACTTCCGGAGCATCAACAGGCCAAGGTAATGGCTCTGGCCAGAAACAGCGGTGTAGAGGATCCTATTGAGGACGTGTTGAGGACTAACATCTTTGGCCTGGAGCTGGACGATGTCCTTCACATGGGGTTGTTTGTGGACGGTTCGGTGAGTTGGAGCATCAGGCTTCCTTTTCCTGCGGCATAAGGTGACATGGTAATGATGACAGGATGTATGATATCAGAAAGAGAGCTGACATACGGGTGTTGATAACACAAAAAGAGAGTTAACCACAACTGCCGTCCAAAGTAAGTGCTCAAGTTTGGCAATACACTAGATCCGAGCCGGAGGGAACGGATGAATGGTTGCTGGCTACTGGTTGCTGACCAAGCGCACTCTATAGCGTTTTCTGGAGGTACGATGCAAAGACAATGGCAATGGAGGTGGTTGCCATTCGAGACATCGATGCAGGAGAGGAGATCACACACACATGTAAGTCGCAAGTGCCCGACTCCAAAAGTTCGGCAACCCCCTAGCCCTGCTTCCCCGGAAAACTGACAGTCAACATGCAGACGTGACCCTCGGGAGAACGCACAAGCAGAGACAGGAAGACCTGGCCGATTGGGGGTTCAAATGCAGCTGTTCCCTCTGCACAGCATCACCCAAGGAAATCGAGCTTTCGGACGCGAGGAGGGCGCGGATCTTAGAGATCAGCAACAGTCTTCAAGAGGCAGAAACCCTTGGCGAGACCCGCCTTGCTCAGTTGATCAGAGAGATGGTACTCCTCATAGACACTGAGCAGCTCTGGCCACAGATGGTGGTGTATTACCCCGTAATTGCCAGGGCGTATCTCCAGATCGGTGACCTGAAGAGGGCGAGAAAGTACATCGCCTTGGCGGAGGAGACCTGGATGCAGTTTCAAGGGGTGGATCACGAGAACGTAGAGGGTATCAAACAGCTATGGCAAGAGTTACAAGAAGTTGAGGCTGAGGAGGCTTGGTAGGTATATTGGGGGGGTGGGGGGGTCTACTTCAGCTGGAAAAGGTATGCATAGGAGTCGCTGGATAGCTGGACGAAATCTAATGCAAGCAAACTATCCTGATACATCTGCCACCTCTGCCTGGCTGACTGTGATTACCATTTGCTAAGTCACTCGGAAATGTGTCGGAAAGTCTGCAGAGTCGGTTACCAACGTGATTTTCCCAATCTCCCATTCGCAGGCTGCAACTCATCACTGCAACTAGTGGTCAGCCACACTTACAGGAATCCATACGTTCGAGCTCAACCTACCAGGCTTGTAGTTTACCTCCAGCAGGCTGTCTCTGGCAGGCTTACTTCCTATCAGCCCAAACCAAACTAAACCAAACATCAAGCCTCGTTCAAGATGGGCTTGTATGACACTCCCCCACTCGATGTGCCCTTCATGGCCACCATATTCAACCGGTCCTGGGAACTTCTCCATTCTTTCCTGGTGGCAAAGCACCCCCTCGAGATTCTCGGCCTCTCCCTTTGGTTTTTCCTCGACGTCGGCATGGTCTGGACGACACTCCTATACGCCCATTACGACTGGAAGATCACGAGCCCCTGGGTCGGGTGAAACATGTGGAGGATAATTATTTGCCATCCTGGTGCCATTTAGTCTCTATGGAAACTAGATTTTTGCTCAGTGGTGGCTGTCTGAGCCTGGATTTGGATACGGCGACAAGAGAGGCGAGCACATGCTATACAATTTGGTAAGTTGACCGCTGGGGCGTTGTGGACACTCTTGGAAGCCCACCACACCACTCTGCTTCCCGCACGCAGTCTTTCGTCCCTTCCTGAAGATCTCAACCCTCTCAAATTTAGGTGGCTGCTAACTGCTACAGGTTCTTGCGGGCCATGGGTAATTACTGTCATCGATCGCTTCCATCTGTTCTTCTCTAGCTGTTACCTACCTAATCTTCGACATCATCTATCCGTTTCTTCTTTCTCGGGTGAGACAAACCGAGGTCATCCTTCTAGATGGGAGACATCTTAGTGCTCGCCACGCTAGGGTCGAGAAGGCTATGGAGTTATATGAATGGGGGATGAAAGGGATTCAGTTGAACGGGGCAACACCGATGGGAAGGTCTAGTGACGCAGCGGGAATTCGAGAAAGCTAAGGAGTTTGTGAAGCGGTACATCACTCAGGAGGATTAATAGGGATAAGATGCTGGCTCTCTGTTGCAGATATAGGTTGCCGTGATCGGAGCCGCTGCTCGGGGGTGGCTGGGCTCAGCACACCAGAGGATGACGGATGTGGCATGCCCTGACTTGGCACTAGGAGGATAGTCGACCACCCTTAAGAGAACCCGTGAATGAGGGCGATGGAGATAGTCAACGTGTCCGTGTTGCTTGTTCTTGGTGTGTGTCTGATCGTGGTCAATAGGAACAACCTGATTAGGACTGCCAGCTTACGGGTTTCAGGGGTTTGGGGGATGCTCGACTCTCCGGCGAATTTTGTTTGTCAAAGAGGAGAGGGCTGTAAGGACTGAGATCGCAGTCTCTGGATCATGTGTAGCTCAAAATAGTCCCCTGAGAGCCTGCAGGGTTCGAGGGTACATCAGTGCCGTTTGTAGGAGATGCCTTAGTGTCTGATGGCGAGATCTAGAACTTGGATCCGAGTGACGGCACGAGGCGCGACCAACTTCCACGTGTTTTAAGCCATCAAATGCTCAATGCTCAGTGTCTCCTCGCTGTTATGGATACGTCAACCCGACCCTTCGCTTCGCTTGCTATGAAGCATACACTGTGTACACATGTGGCTGATCCTTGCTTAGTGCTTATCCGCAGCACCACCCGCCTACTTCAGGGCCTCCGACGCTAACATTACAGGTGACCCAGCGCCGCGCGGCTCATTTGGCTGTTGATTCTCTGGTTAATATTCGCCCCCAAGCCACGATGCGGTTCTAACCAAGACATGCTGTGAAAGCATCTGAAACAATTGGGTAGCTCATTTGATCGGACCAAAATGTCGCCTTACAATCTCGCTGAAGTCGACGCCATCGAGATCATTGTCCTCGTCGACAATGAGATCGACCCAATCTCGCCGTCGCAAAATCCGGCGGTCACATACCCGGGCCGCTTCATGGGCGTCCCACTTACCCCTCTCCCGCCTGGAGATCAGAGGGGCGCCGCGAAGGTCGAAGTACGCATGGATTCGATCTGCTGCGGCGCACACGGATTGTCTCTTCTCATTGTGAGCCTGGATTCCTCTTCGTTCGTTTCAATATCGATTTCATGGGTGTAGGCGAGCGGGTGATCGTGGCATGAGATCAGTGGCTGACACTACGCTATTTCGCCTGCTGGACTTAAGACTGCTACAAAGGGCGACACTAAGCACTCCCTTCTGTTTGACACTGGTCCAGAGGAGGACGTTTGGGAGATGAATGTCACCCGGCTCAGGATAAACCCGGGGATCATTGAGCACATCCATCTCTCGCACTGGCATCGTGATCACTCGGGCGGTATGCTACGGTCTATCAAGATGATACAGGATGCCAAAGTCACGGCGTCGACATCGCCTTCCAAGGTCGTTGCAGATGTGCATCCAGGGCGGCCGGATTACCGCGGGATGAATGCAAAGGGCGTCTTCATCTCTCTCGAGGCGGATCCGACATTCGAAGAGATTGAGGCTGCTGGTGCGTCCCTTCACAAGCACGATAGAGCGCACACCGTACTCGACGACATGTTTCTGGTCTCTGGGGAGATTCCGAGGAAGACGGCGTATGAGGGAGGAATTCGAGGTGGGGTTCGATATCAGGCAGCGACGGAGACATGGGAGAGTGATGAGTTGATTCTGGATGAGCGTTTGGTCGCTTGCAGGCTTAGAGGTGAGTGCCGAATGCTGAGTGCTAGTGCTGAGTGCTGAGTCTGGGTTGTGTGGAAGGCGTCAGGAGTGCTGCATCATACATTGGAGGCCGGAGGCGCTTGAGACTAACAATCCGAAATATCTCCATCTCCATACCTACCCAGACGAAGGGCTGGTGGTGTTCACAGGCTGCAGCCACGCGGGTGTGGTCAACGCCTCGAAGCATGCGATGGAGCTGGTCGGGTCTGAAGTACCCCTTTTCGCCGTCGTGGGCGGGTTTCACCTGGCCGATGCGGACCAGGAGAAGCTGAAGAGCTCGATGGCAGACCTGAAAATCCTAGGACCCAAGATCCTAATGCCGGGTCACTGCACGGGATGGCGGTTCAAATTCTTGGCTGAACAGGAGATGCCTGGAGTTTTAGTGCCGTCATTTGGTGGCACGAGATACACTCTTATGTCTGGACCAAGTCAGTCTTAGACTCCTGCAGATCTCTAGGTAGTCAACCTGGACTTGATGAGCCGAAGCAGCAGAAAGCTCAATAGACGATATTTCGACAACTTCTCGGCCTCCCTCACGTGGAGACTAGAGAGATGCCCAAAGTATGGAGAATGTGGGGAACGGGACGGACACAGCCGGGATGGACCTCCATCCCTTAGGCGTGGCTTACTGCCGTTATATAAGCCGTCGGCCTGAGATTCCCCCAGATTCATCACTCTTTTTATGTTTAGCCTAAGCCAGGACAAGAGAAGGCACTTCAATATGTCCGTAAATAATAACCGTGTGAAAACTTCACCGATCGGCAAGCGCCAAATGACACCGGGGAGTTATTCGGCAATGACACTGACTGACTTGATGACGAGTCTAGCAGCGGGGGAGCTCCATTGGGGGTAGTCATATAAGATTGGGATCTCCGAGGAAACCACTTGCCTCATGACCTTTTCAGCGGTGTCTCCCACGAGCAATGAGCATTGGCCAGAAGATTGCAGCTCTGCGGCTCATCCTGGAATCCCTTGATGTGCGGTTGTGCCAACAGTGCCATACGACTAGAAATGGCGAGCACTTCAGGCATCCACAATGCCCGGAGCCACAGACGTCCCAGCAAAATCAGGGCCTGGGCTATGCTCACTTCTCTCGTGCTGCTGAATCTTTCTTTCTCGTCCGCCCAGGGACCAGAAGGCGGTTCAGAAGCACAGCAACCAGAGGACAACACGGGATGGTACGAGCCCATCTACCTCGACCGCTCTGGAGGGTTTCCAATCGGCGGAAGGATCATGGAGAGCCCGAACAACACCAACCAGACACTCAGCTGCGATCACGGCTACATGGAGTACTTCATCCCCTGGGAGCCGCGGAGGACGAGCCTGGTCATGTGGCACAGCTCGAGCACCCAGGTTTGGCAGAACCGATGGGATGGCGGGGGGGGCTTCAAAGACATGTTCCTGAGGAAGGACTACCCCGTATACCTCTGGGATGGTCCTCGGGTGGGGAGGGCAAACTGGGGGTGCACGAGCCAGAGCTATCGCCCGTCGTATCGCGATCAAGGGAACTGGGTCGGCTGGAACTTCGGCCCAAGGTTTGGCACGTGGTGGCCCAACATCCGCTTCCCGACCTGGGACGACGCGGCCTGGCTGCAGGCGACGGCGAGCAGGTACCAAGAGTTCGACAACACCGAGAGCGTGGAGCTGCAGTCGGATGCAGCGGCCATTGCCGCCGATACGGGGCGGATCGGGAACAGCATCGTCTACCTGACCAACTCGGCCGCGGGGCTCCGGGCTCAGCTCACCGTGACTAAGGCCAAAAGGAGGAACATCAAGGGCATCGTGGCCTATGAGAGCATGGGGTTCGTCTTCCCGGACAACGAGGAAGGCATCAGGAACTCGAGGGGTGGGTTCGGCCCGTATGTGGTGCCTCTAGCCGACTTCAAGAAGCTTGCCAGACTTCCGGGGATCCAGTTCATCTGGGGGGACAATCGGCCAGAGTCCCACGAGTACGTGAAGCAGTCTCGGCGATGTGCGGAGTTGATCAACAAGTATGGAGGGAATGCTGAAGTGGTGATGTTGGGCAAGGATGCGGGACTGACTGGGAGTACGCACATACCTTTTGCCGATCTGGGGAATGAAGAAGTTGGCGAGCTGTTGGAGGATTTCTTGTGGGAAAACAACCTGGACGATTATGAGTAGGGAGAAAGGGTTTCCTTTCTTTTGTTGGGCATGGAGCAGAGGACATCAAATCCTGTGGTGGGTGGGGGAGAAACAAAACAAAAAGGGCCAGGCGCCAGCGACGGCTGCATTTAGGCTCACCGAGCGTAACAGGTCCCTGTAGAGAACCTGTGGGTATTCATTTAGCGGTCAACCTCAAAATGACAGGACAGCATGCGGGCAGACACATGCAGACATCAGTGGAAGCAGGACAGCCGTTCCCAGCAGCATGGAGACATTGAACCCCAGAGATGCCACAAATAGCTTCTGCTTCGCTTTAATTTGTTATTTCACCTGCACTCTCCCCATATACTGAGATTCTGCTTTCTTATCTCGTCTCCTCCCCCGTTTTTTTCTCTTTTTCACCCTTCTCCCTCGTTTTCGTGTTCGTGATTTTTGACTGCTTAATCGTATTCGTCTTGATTATGTCGCTCCCTCGAGCACAGAATCACATACCGGAGACCCAGCACGACCCCCCGTCTGTCGGCAGTAGAAGTCGAACCGAATACGATGGAGAGATTTCTTTCCTGGGGAATCTAGAGCAAAAGTAAAGGGGCCAATTACCGATATTAAAGGGGCATGAGTGGCTTTACACGAGAGCAAATCGTTTATAAAGGGTGTTCTTCCCATCGATGATGGAAATACCGAAGTGCTGACCTGCCCGCGGCCTCCCAGTCTTCAACTTTGATCATCCGCCATCCACCATCCATATTCTTCACAAAACCTCGCAATATGTCCAGACAACAGCAACAGAAGACATCCAGCGAGACGCACATCGCGTTGGCTAGGGAAATGACCTTCGAGAAGGTCCTCCACAAGGAGACCTCGGCAAATCAAGGCGGCTTCAGCTCCATGCTTCGAAAGGATCACGAAGCCCAGAAGGCTGCTGTGGACGAGTACTTCCAGCACTGGGACAACAAGAAGGCGGCAGACGAGACGGACGAGGTTCGTGAGGCACGCAGGACGGACTACGCCTCCCTGACGAGACAGTACTACAACCTCGCCACAGACCTGTACGAGTACGGATGGAGTCAGTGCTTCCACTTCTGCCGCTTCTCGTATGGTGAAGGCTTCCACTCGGCCATCGCCCGGCATGAGCATTATCTCGCCCACAGCATCGGAATCAAGAAGGGGATGAAGGTCTTGGATGTCGGCTGCGGTGTTGGTGGGCCGGCAAGGCAGATCGCTAAGTTCACCGGCGCCTACATCACCGGCCTGAACATCAACGAATATCAGGTCGAGAGGGCGGCGAGGTATGCTGAGGTTGAAGGGTTGTCAGACCAACTTCAGTTTGTGCAGGGTGACTTTATGGTACGGAGCAGGCAAAGGACTCAAACCTCTTGTTCTCATCACTCCATCACCCTATGACCCCATCACGTCGTCGCCCTTTGACCCCTTCATCCGCCCCCTTCCCTCTTGATCCAGCTGTTGGATCGCCGATATTCTGTCAACCACATTGGTTAACCTGGCGCGTCGTCTCAACAGAACATCCCATTCGAAGAAGAAACATTCGACGCTGTGTATGCCATCGAGGCCACAGTCCACGCACCCACACTCGAGGCCGTGTACAAGCAGATATACCGTGTGCTCAAGCCCGGAGGCGTCTTCGGTGTGTACGAGTGGGTCATGACGGACAAATACGACCCGGACAACCTGCACCACCGCTCTATCCGGCTCGACATAGAGCAAGGAGACGGCATCGCCAACATGATGACGGCCACGGACGCGCTCAAGGCCATACGCGCGGCCGGGTTTGAGCTGCTCGAGCACGAGAACCTGGCCGAAAGGAACGACCACAGCCCCTGGTACTGGCCGCTGGATGGGGCCAGCTGGAGGTGCGCGCAGAGCCTTGGGGACCTGCTGACCACTTTCCGCATGACTCCTGCGGGGAGGGCCATTGCCCATGCTTTCATCGCTGCGCTCGAGACTGTGAGGCTCGCGCCCCCGGGGACTAGGAAGACGGCGGACAGTCTGGGGAGGGCGGCTGAGGCTCTTGTTCAGGGAGGGAAGGAGAAGCTGTTCACCCCAATGTTTTTGATGACTGCGAGGAAGCCGCTGGAGTAGGGCCCGGGGAAGTGGGCGGATGAGCGGGCAGTAGCACAGAATGAGTGGAAAGGAATAGAGAGCAACCGCCTTTTCGCTAGGGAAGAACAGCGAATTTTCGCTTTTGTCCCAGCGCCCCCAGCGGCCATTTGGAGATATATGCGCTCTTGGATTTTGCAGAGAGAAAGGGCAAAATAGGTATACGCTGTGACTGGGAATGAAGGGAAGGCCCGTAGAAGTGAGAAGTGAGAAGAAACAAGGAATGAAAAGAGAAAAAAGAAAAAAATGTTTGTACCGATGTATCCGTATGCTGGTATCTTGTCTAAAGAAGTGAACCTGCGTCTATTCCTAAAATATGCGCCGTACCATCCAACCGAAAACAAAAGGCGACATTTCGCCACTGCGCGACTAATATCGCTGGCTAGGTAAAGAAGCGGGAAAAATCGCACCGAAGACAGTCAACAGAGAGGACTGCTGAGGTCTAGAGAATGGAGCAGGTTTCTCCTCTCTCTCTCTCTCTCTCTCTCTCTCTCTCTCTCTCTCTCTCTCTCTCTCTCTCTCTCTCTCTCTCTCTCTACACCTTGATTGATCAAGACTCAGGACCTCTCAAGAGCCTGTCAACCTTCTCAAGGAGATAGGGTATCCGGAAAGGCTTGGAAACAACATCGTCCATCCCGCTGTCCCTGGCCGCAGCCACTTGCTCATCCCGCACGTTGGCCGTCACTGCAATCACGGGGACGTGGCCCGTGATGCGCCCATTAGCCTCCATCTTGCGGATCTCCCGCACGCACGTCAGGCCATCCATGTTGGGCATCTCGAGGTCCATCAGGATGATGGAGAGGCCACGCAAGTCGGTGGACTCGTCGCCGTCCGCAGGCTTGGGATGACGGAAATGGGTCCTCTCCAGGAACTCGAGCGCCCCGATCCCGTCGTTGGCGGTGTATACCGTACAACCGGCCTTCCTCAGCTGCTTCACCAGGACCCGTTGGTTGATCAGGTTGTCTTCGGCGACGAGGATCTGGATGATGGCTTTATCTGCACCTGGATCATCCTTGGCCTCCTGCTGGCCGACACGCTCATGGTCGTCGTGGCCACGGTGATCGGCAACTGCCCTGGTGGCCACCAGACTTGCTCCCGGGCCGGATGATGCGAAATCCTGGCGTTGGGGAGTGATCTGGAAGCACAAATGGGAGGGTCCATTGAGATGGCGATCAATAGGGAGCCCCACATCGCTCAGGCTGGCGGCGCCGGGCCGCACCCCCACGGGTTCTCGACTCTCGTTCGGCGGGCTGGACCTCTGACCCTGAATGAAGAATCCGAACAGGCTGCCCTCCCCGGCCTTTGATGCGACGCCGATCTGACCACCGTGGATCTCGGCAAGCCGCTTGGAGATGAAGAGCCCCAGGCCGCTGCCCCCGTACTGGGCGTGAGTCCGGGGGGAGGCCTGCTTGAAGCGCTGGAAGAGTATCTGCTTCTCGTCCGTCGTGAGCCCGCAGCCCGTGTCCTGGACCTGAAAACAAATGTAGAGCACCTGGCCCGTTCCCCAGTCGTCCGTAGCGGCCGTGTTGTCGATGAGGGCACCTGTCTTGGGCGGGACGTACAATAGGTCGGCGGTGCCCGAGTCCAGGCCGCCGTCCTGTATACGGCCCGGAGGCGTCGAGGATGCGGCCAGGCGGACGGTGATCCTGCGGTCTTGAGTGGGGGCGGTGAACTTGATGGCGTTGGTCATCAGGTTGATGAGGATCTGGAGCACACGGCTGGGGTCGACAGTCACCCAGTCGACGCCCAGCTCGCCACACGAAGGGTCCGTCTCCAGGGCGACGTCGATGCCCTTGGCCTGCAGCTCCGGGTCGAACATGCGAATGGCGCGGTGCAGGATGGCCAGGGGCTGGGCCACGGCGGGGGTGAAGATGAGCAGGTCCGAATCGAGCTTGGAGATGGTCAGGATGTCGTCGACGATGGACTTCTGGTGCTGGACGCAGAGGGAGATGGTGTGGGCCGCCTCGACGCACGAGTCGACAGCCTCTCGGGAAGGCGGGCTCTGATCGAAGGGAGCTTGGGCGTCGGTCAGCACCGACAGGATGTCGTCGGCGCACTGCAGGATGGCGCTCAGCGGGTTGCGCATCTCGTGCGAGGTGATATCGATGAACTCGTTCTGGCGGCGGCGAGACTCCTCGGCCTCCTGGAGCTGGCGGTGCTGCAGGCCCTGGGCCCACTTGAGGTGGGAGATGTCGGTGATGGAGCCCATGACGGACCGGAGCGGGTGGTCTGGCCCAGGGCCTAGCTCCGCGTGGGCGTTGAACATGACCCAGTAGTCGATGGCCTCGCCGTGCAGGTTCACAGGGTTCGTCGCCTCAGGCAGCCGCTTCTTGAGCTGCACCTCGCCCGACCAGGGCCGGTGCTGCCCGTCGCCCACCAGGCGCCCCCAACCGGCCTGCACCGTCTGCCTGCTGCTGTCGATGATGAAGTCCATCCACGAGAACTCGCACTGGCCGTCGATGTCGCGCGGGTGGCCCGTCATCTCGAAGAAGCGGTCGTTGGCCTCGCGCAGCACGCCCTCGGGGCTGATAAGGAACATGCCCAGGGGCGACAGCTCCGTCATGCGCCGCAGTCGGCTCGCCTGCAGGGCCAGCTGCTCCGTGAGCTGCTCCCTCTCCAGGGCCGCCGTCTCGGCCGCGTTGCGGCTCCGGCGCACCTCGTCCTCGAACAGGATGGCCGACGCGAGCGACGTCGACAGCTGCTGGTTCAGCGTGCTGATGAAGGCCCTGTACTCGTCGTCGTAGGGCCGCCTCGGGTTGACGCCCAGCACCAGGAAGGCCAGCACCACGTCGCCGTTGGTCGGCCGCACGGGGAGGATGATGGCCTCCCGGCAAGGGTCGCCCATGCCGCGCCACTCGATCCCCTCCAGCAGGGCCTCGGGGAGGGTGCAGTCTCTGGTGCGCAGCAGCGTCGGCTCCCTGGTTCGCATGGCCTCGCGGAACGAGGGGACGAACCCTAGGCGGCTCCACTTCAGGTCGAGCTGTGGAGGCGCGGCCACGTGGCCCTTGGGGACTGCTATGGAGCCCTCGAGGTGGCAGGTCTTGACGGACATGGTGGCGCTGCTACTACTACCGCAGCCACAGCTGCAGCTGCGGCCAGAGGAAGAGCCCGCCTCGCTGTGGTCGCAGCTGCCGCAGGCTCCCTCATCAGCCTCGCCGAGCGAGTAGAGCAGGGCGAAGGGCACATCCGGGTGGTTATGTTCCAGCGCCTCCAGCACTAGGGGCCAGAACTGCTTGACCGTCTTGGCGTGGGCCGTGTGCTCGCCCAGCTTGTGGATGGTCTGCATCCGACGCTGGCTCAGGCACTGTTCCGTCGTCTCGAACGGCGCGTTGCAGAAGCCCAGGATCCGGTCGGTGCCGCCGTAGAGCGGGACGAAGGACCATGAGTAAAACGTTTCCTCCAGCAGACCGTGGCGGTTGATGAAGAGCAGGTCATTCGCTTTGCGGATGCTCAGGCCAGTGCGGGCACACTCGGAGAAGAGCGGCTGTGTGTAGTTCCACAGCTCGGCGAAGGGGCCCGAGAAGCCCGTGCCCATCAGGGACGGGTGCTTGTTCCCGGCCACCTCGGCCGCGTAGGCTTCGTTGTAGAGCATGGTCAGGTCGCTACCCCAGAAGAGCGCGACCGGGTGGGGGTTGTTCATGGCGAGGTTCGCGATCTGTCGGAACTCGGGCGACCAGCTGTCCATCGGGCCCAGCGGTGTGGTCGCCCAGTTGATCGTCCGGGCGAACTGCAGGTGCGGTGACAGCAGATCCCTGGGCGATGGGACCGTCCAGTCGGCGACCGCCTTGTCCGGGGCGGTTAGGGTGATGGACGAGGCTGTTGCTGACGAGTTGCCCGTCTCGATCGAGCTGCCGCCGCCGCCCATGGCCGCTGTGCTCCTTCGGCGTACGAAGTCCTTGGCTGAATAGGGGTCATGTTGACGCTGATTTCTTCCCGAGGCTAGCGTTCCCGAACTCGCGCGGGTGTTTGCTTCTGTGGGCGGTCGAGGAGGGACTCTGGGAGGGACTCGGGGAGGAGAAGAGGCAATGGCGGTCGTTACGGTCGGCTTCGCAGCAGCCATGGCAGTCGCTGTGGCCACCCTCGTAATACTGGCTTGCGTGGGGTTTTTTGCTCCAGCTGGCGAAGGCCCGGCCCGGAGCGGTATGACGAAGTCCTCCTTGATCTCCGCCCTCTCGATCGGCAGGTCCTTAGCCTCGTTTAGCGGCATTTCGGACGGGAGGTGGCGAAGAGGGCGTATAGAACTGTCGGCGACGCGCCATGACCGATTCCCGCTGATCAGCCTCCATCGTTGGCGGACACTGGACCCGGTCCACAGCATGTCGCCGTACATGAAGGACAGAGGGTAGACATCGCGGGAGTCGTCGTGAGGAGTCACTCCAGTGGCCCAGCCGCGGAAGTCATCGAAGGTGTTCCCCACTGCGACTGCGTCCTGCTCCGCATCGAGATCTGGACCGGGCCGTCTGCATCTAGGCGGGGGTCCTCTGAATCTGGGCCTATTCCTTGGGCGGTGATGCCTACAAGGCAATCAAGGAGACGTTCATGGGATTGGAGGGCGGCATTGCAAAACACCGGCAGGAGGGCCTTTGATGCGGCTCTGTCGATCGGTTCCTCGTCGGGGTCGAGATCAAGAATAAAGGTCGGACGTGAGTCAGAAAGAGGGGTATTCTGCGATGCGCAAACCTCGAGGCTTACCTCCCTCATTCACCTCCCCAAAGGTAAGGTCTATTGGTGATACGGGTTGAATTGGGTGCGTATCCTGTCGAGATTCAGTGACGTCGGGTCGAAAGACAAATTTGTCCGTGATTTGCAGCGCCGGAGCTAGCCTAGCATGCTGGCAGCCGCTTCCACGGGCAGCCACGTGATAGGCACTTGTCGCCTTTCACCGAACCGAAACTACAGAGTAGGTAAGCAGAATAGCACGAGGCTAAGATTTCATACTCAGTCATATCGCATACGGAATCTAATTGTACCTTGCGAGCTGTAACCTAGATTGTAAGTTTTCGAACCTTAGTCAAACCCCATTCCATCCGAGACTTTGTAGTTCCTAAGGGAAGAACTCCGCACTCCATACCGCCACCACCGCTTACTACGGAGTACCTAGGTAGACTAGCGTCCATCAGAGGAGGCGGGGTTCGCTGAGACATTATTAATATCATTACCTAGCCGCCCTCCAACTCCCCTCCTCCCTTCAACCAACATGATTGGGCTTAGAACATCACCCACTCGGTATTTCCGTCAGAATCTCGCCCTTCAAAAACGAAGAAACACCCATCATATCAATCACTACCGGCCATTCAGCAACATGTTGTCACAAAGGCCGATTCCCTTGTTATGCACGGGCAAAGCGGAAAGAGTTGGCTCCTTGGTCTGCGAGCAGATGAAGCCTGAGTTTGAAGGTGAGTGACTCGAGGAGGAGAGACGAGCGATTCAGACCCTCTTAGATCAAGAGTAAAATTACGAACATCGGAAACACCAAGAAGCAGTGATCCACTTCACCCTCGCCGATGCCATCGAAAAAGAACTGCCACTCCTGCTCAAGGGCGAGATCCCCAACCCCAGCAGCAGCTCCATCGCAACTGGGAACTGGAGCTCGCCGCCGCTCGCCCTGATGCTCGGTGGCGCGTATCAGGACGAGGACATCAGGCATCTACAGAAGCTCATGAGCGAGGCAGGACCGTCTAGGAAAATTCCGTGGATACGCATTGACAGCAGCAAGTCTGAGTCGAAGCCGGGCACGCCGCAATATGCTGATGAGGTTGTCCGTAGGATGAAAGAGGGATTATTGAAACTGAAGGAAGACGGGGAGCTGAGCGAGGGGAACGATCGGGTCTATGCAGTCTAAGGCTCTGCGCATGGGTGATTTGGGCAACTGTGTGTCATAGCTGGGGCCCTGGGGTGTGTGTTCTGTATCCGGCCCTGACTCCTGAGTATCTAAGGACTAGTGACATTGCCGATCCCAGCGTAATAGCCAATTCACCTAGAGCATCTCAGTCTCCTAGACCAAACTGTTCTGCAGACCATTGAACTCGTGGTTCTCTTCGAGGGAGTCCAAAAGTTTGATAGATACATCCTTTCCCTAGCTGAATGCGCCGTTGAAGTCATGCTGGCATCCTAGGTCAGGGTTCAGGTGCTGCCGTTGTGCCTCATGGTGTCACGAGGGCGTTAACCAGCTTCCCATCTCATGTCATTTCATCCTGTCGATGCCGTTGAGTTCGTGAGTGATCAGTAGTAGCTTGGCAAGTGCAAGAAAGGTGGTCACGTGGCAGCCATTATATATATATTTATCCTCTTCCCCACTGCGGATGAACCGCCTAGATTAGAACACAACCAACATCACAGTCTCTCCCAGCTCACGGTAGAGGGGCCTACAGCCCCAGCGACCCTCCCACACTTGACCTGCTTGTGACAAAAGGTGTCTCAGCCTCGGGCTAATTATACCGTGATTTGGCTTTGCTGAATTCTGCTCTGGGGTTGTCTTAGCTCTTTGCAGTACAGAAGCGCTGCTGAGACTTCATAAGTCTCCGAAATGGAGGTACCGTCCGGAAAAACTTCTATGGCTTCCTTCAGCATGCTTGAGCTCTCGATCCACAGCGAGGACATTGTTTACGTGTTCCTGTTGAACGGCACTCGGTTCTACGTCACAATCTCATCAAAGAAGCTCGAAGGCAGCGGGGAGCTGCTGCAAGAGTTCAACGACTTCAAGGACGACCTCGACGATCCTGACACAATGTTCAACTTTGAGGAGTGGATACTCGGGGCACTGGACGATGTATTGCCAAAGATAGCTCCAAGTCCGTCTCCCGGCACTCGAAAGCCAATCACCTTCTTGAGTACTTCTCTGCATCGACTTTTGCTTTCGAACTTGTCAACAAGGATGGCAGGCTCTGGGCTCTAGAGGAATGCTACGACCGTGAGATTCATGGCGACACGACCCCGAGAACTCAGATCGCCCAAGACTCCCCGCAGAGACCCGGGAGGCAGGGCTCTGAGTCTCCTCTCCCCGGGGACCTTGTCCACAGCCAAGGCGTCATTGCCCGGTCAGCACTCCCGTCGGTCCCCGTCATACCTGCATCGCAATTGGAGCGAGTTGACGATGGACTGCACCACGAGCAGCTGAGCGAAACTCCATCCAAGGTACGGCGAGTTGGTACGGGCGAGATCTTTTTCTTCAAAGCCGGCTACAGGGACCACGGCCACTTGAGGGAGATGGATATTTTGTCCCGAATCGATCGCAGCGGCAAGTTTGATCCGCCTTTTCGAACATCCAGGCTCGCAGGACTTGTTGTATGGGGCGACGGCGAGGATGAGGATGCGTCCCTGATGGGTCTCCTCCTAGGGTACGTCGAAGGGGAAACGCTCGCGTCACGGATGAGGGAGGCTTCGATGGAAACCAAGCTAAAGTGGTTCCGCCAGATCCAAGAAACGGTGGGACGTCTCCACGAACTTGGCATTGTTTGGGGAGACGTGAAGCCGGACAACGTCATGATCAATGATGAGGGAGATGCCGTGGTTGTAGACTTCGGGGGTGGCTACACGCCCGAGTACATCGAGCCGGAGCTGCAACAGACTCTACAGGGAGACCTGTCAGGATTAGGCGACATGGCGGACATTATGGGTGTTAGAAATAGGTTTATGGCATCCAGTTGAAGAGAGGTTTCATTTGTTCGGCAGCGTTCGGGGCTATGCCACTACACGCTGTAGCGGGCGATGAAGCGTGTTTTGCGCGGACAGTTAAATTGGAGTAGCCCAAACCAGCCTCTTATAGGCTGCCTTTGTGAGACCTTGCCTGTAGACACTCTTCGAGTAGAATCTGGTTATGTCTTTATATTGTAAAAAATATCATCTGGACATACCACTCCTAGAGTTGGTGGCTGTCCTTCGGAGCTCCAAGCTAGACGTTCTCTTTGTTTGTAATATTCAGAGACTGCCCCTTCAAGCCGTCTTGGAGTTTGCCTCACCTACCTCGACACGGTCACAACTAGGAGAAGGAGAGAACCATTAAATCGGCGGAAACCCGACGGCATTTCCATAAACTCTTCCGGTGGCTGGTGGGAGTCGGCCAGCAAAGATGAGCTGTCACTCTGGGATTCCTCAGCCATGTTGTCATACAGTAGTGACCAGGTGTTCACTCCCCAGTTTCAGGAGATTCCACGTTAACGCTCTCTTTGGGTTTCCCTCCGTCATCTCAATGCCGGGGGCTGTACGGATTACTTCCACTTTACACTTGATGCTGATCATCTAGACAGGGAAGGCAAAGCGCTAGCAGTAGAAGCCCCGGGAAACCTCGACTGATGAGTCGCGCAGAGCAGTGAAAGGGCGGAAATGATGCTTTGCGAATATCCGGCAAACACTGCATTCTTGGCATGATGGCTGGTCTACCCGAGCATCCGGCTGGCTCTTGATGGGAGACAACCGATTGAGAGGCCGATCGAGAGGAGAAATAGGAGAGGGACTTCGGTATGTATGCAGAGATGTGCCACTTGGCAGGGGGCGAGGACACTGGTGTGCAGGTTCACATGAGGAGAAAGAAGAGGCCGCATCAGAAAGTTTGGTGCGGATGCATTTGACCCGCTTGTCCCCTAGTTGAAACTAGCAAACTAGCAAACGTATTGCAAGGCTGGCATGGTACCAGGGCCATCTTGCTCGAAAAATTCCAATGACACCCGGAGAGCACCGTCGATGTCCGCTTCTGCCCGAGCAAGCCTCGACAGCATGGCCTCAACCTTGGACCGTCTGGCCGCACTCCCGGCGATTTGACACATGTCGCTGGCACGGACCAGAAGCGACCGAAAGTTCTTGATTTGCAGCCTCAACAGGGCCCGGATCATATGTACCTGCTCCTCCTCCGAATACATACCCCGGAACTCTACCGAGAACAGACCCGATGTGCATGCGACCCTGCCAGCGGAGCGACCTGATGCTGCGTCGAACAGTTGGGCTGAATGGTCATCTGCGCGAGGCTCGCCTGATGCGCTGAACCATCCCGCGTTTACCGTCTGATCGAAGGGGTCCGCTTCTCCAAGCCGGAGAGAATTCTCCCTCCTGATCCTCCTGTGGAAACACTGGAACATCTCGGCGAGTCGGTCGCATATGATCAGTACGATCGAGTGGGTGGTCGGGGAAAGACTGTACTGGGAGCAGTCGAGCGGCTTTGTGCACTGGGTCATGATCCATTTCTGCAGCTGGAGGACTTGGTCAAGGGTATGAGTGGCCAGTTTGAAGTCGTCGTCGTCAAGCTGCTGCACGAGGCGCATAATGTCTGCCATGCAGGAGCATTGGAGAGGATTTGCCAGATTCGACTCGGAGGATTGGAGGGAGAAACCGGGAATGATTCTTTCGTCCGGTTGCCCGTGGCTGGGGGCCTGGTTTGGCTCGGGGGGGAGCTCTGCAGGCAGCAGAGGGAGCGGCTGGGAATGATCGGGGTCGTAGAGGGAGGTCGTCAAGAGCGGGTCTTGGACCGACTGCCGGGATGTTGGAGCTATAGCATTCAAGGTCGGGTCTGCGTCGCCATTTTGAAGGGGGTCTCCGCTGAAATCAGCAATGTTGAAGGGGATATGTGACATGATATCGTCGAAGCCAATACCGAGATCTAGAGAGCGAATAGTCAGACCAACTGTTACTGGCGAAGGATAGAATAATTATCGAAGAGGATAGGATGCCAGAAACCAAGCCGTACCTTCGAAGAGGTCGCCATTCGAGGATATGTGAAGGGGGATTGTGGGGTCCTCAGGTATTTGCGTTGGTGTTCTTGGGATCTCTGTGGAACTGGCTGGATCGGAAGGCACGTTGCCATTATCTGGTCTGCGGCTTTGCTCCGGAGGAGGTTGCGGGGGATGGTATGTCAAGTTCCTGCGCCTCGTAGAAGGCTGGACGGGAGGTTGTCTTCGTGCTCGTTTGGCATGTGTTACGACTGGCATGGTGCAGGAGAGCGCCCTGGCTTTGCATCTGTCGCATTCGTCGAGGGACCCTTTACACCGGATCTTTGAGTGACCAGGGGCCGCAGGGGGATTGCACTGTTAGCCGGTTTCGATAAAGAAGGTAAGGAGTAGGGACCGGGCTTAGAAGGGGATGCCACCCACGCACCTTGCTCGCATGACACGGGACGCAGGCAGGCCTTCGAGTAGATTGTGTCTGGTTCGGATTGCTACTGAGGGCAGTTCGGGATACGACCTGCTCCATCCCAGTGTCGCTGTAGCGACTAGATGACTTCAGAGTGATGAACATGGTCTTTGGAGACTTGGAATTTGGCAAGCCTGGGAATCGTCAAAGGGAAGTGGGCAGACGAACCTCTGGGAGTGGAAGACGGGGTCTACGGAGTCTGGTCTTGTCCGGGCACAAACGGGATTTGATTAGAAAGCATCCGAGGTACACGGCGTTGAAAGCCGGCAGGCAGATTGTGGGGCTCAACTGTACAGCATCAATGCTGTCATAATGGGTCACCTACTGGGCCACTTTCAAGGGCGCCCACCCTACCACTGAATCGACGTTTCATTTTGTCAACTGTATCCGTGTACATACTTGCCTGTGAACCACTGCATGTGAGATCAAATCCCCTGTCCTAATTGCTTCCCTGGTCCCTCTCGGCATGCCAGTAAGTGCTGTCACAACCCAGATATCAGATCAGATTAGATCGGATCGGTGGTAGCTGGTGTGCCGTCGCCATACAAGCGTCAACCAGGCAAGGGGACCTCCAATTCAGTCAGAAAGATCCGTTGGTTGGAATAAATTCTGCATATTCTCCAGTAGAAGTTCCTACTACAGTTCATCCTGGTCGAAACACTTTCTATCATCGATTATCCTCGCCTCTTTCGGGTTGTTGGGATTCGACCCGGCCGCTCGGTCATCAATGGCCACGTCGCAAAGCGTAAGATCGCGCCCGTGGTGTTCATAAACCCCGGGGCGCATGCCCAGCCCACCTTACCTGGCCCCGCTAAAGAATCTGTTGATGGATGTACGATGGGGCTGACGAATGCCGTCATTTCGAATCATCCACTGTCATCCGGGCCCGCGGGTTCTTGGGATGTCTTGTCCAGAACGATGGCGCCAGATTCTTGGCAGCCCTCTTGAGGCGAATCACATTCCCACAGGCCACAGCAGTTCGACTCACTATGCAACCTGCACCGGCATCCATGATCCCCTAGTGGATGCACTAGGTGTGACCAGGTGTTACTGGAAGGGAGGGAATGTTTGTGAAGCGACTCGAGCCTTGTACGAAACACAAGTTCCCTAGGGTAGTGCCCAGATACAATGGGGGATACGATGAGCAACGGAGTACACCACGGCTGAGTCAGAACGCACTCGGCAGTGCTCCCCTCGCAGCTACGACCAAACACGGGGAGCCCGGGCTTTCGGCCAACTTTTTCTCGGCCAATCCTGGTCTAAGGGGCCCTCCGAAGCCTGGATTCTTGGACAACAAGGCCCATATTGCTGTTGGGTCCAAGCTCCAGGTCCCTCTTGATCACCGTCCATCCCATCCATTGAGACAATGGATGGACGAAGGGGCAGCTCATTTCCTACTTGGCTGATGCACCAGTGGAAACTGTTGGGATTGGAAATGCTTCTCGGGTTAGTTACTGGTCCGTCTGGAGCCAGGACTGCGGTGGAATCCCAAGATAACCCCCTCATATCTGTTTTCCGTCCTTTTTATAAATATGCATACCTACGCACCCCGAAACGGATAAGAAATACCCTACAACCCCCCTTACCTCTACCTCTACCCGATCCAAAGCTATCCTGGTTCTGTGGCTCCTACCATACGGATCCCATTCTCTATCCTCAATTATTGACATCACTCTGGCCACATCGCATCACTTTCCCACGTTTTCCAACATTATCTCCCGCTCCTTGGAGCTTGCTCTGGCAGCCCTGAGACGGGTCTAGCATATAACAATCGAATGGCGGCAAGTGCATACGGTGGTGGAAGCCACGGTGAGATCCATCGCCTTCCTTTCACTTGGTCGGCCGCTTCAGAAGAGCAGCTCCCGACAGGAACCGAATCGACCACTACGATCGTCGAGAAAGAATGGACCAAACAACACGGGGCGACTCAAGAGGGGCAGGACAACCAGGAGGCTCGCATGAATGACGAAGTCCTCGAGCTGGCACGAAGATACACGACCACATCCCACTACCCAGGAACCTCTCTATTCCCAGTTCCAGCCGAAGGCCCTCTCAACCCACACAGCCCTTCTTTCAACGCTCGGAAGTGGGCAAAGGCATTCTACGACCTCAGGACGGACGCCTCAGAAGGATTGCCTCCTCGGACGACGGGCGTGGCCTTCAAGAGCCTCAACGTCTACGGTTTCGGTTCGGCCACGGACTTCCAGAAGAGCGTCGGCAGCATCTTCCTTGAGGCAGGCACAGCGGTTCGAAAGCTGCTGCGAACGAAGGAGCAGCGAGTTGATATTCTGCATGATCTGGAGGGCATTGTCCACAGCGGAGAGATGCTTGCTGTGCTAGGTCCGCCCGGTTCCGGATGCTCAACCCTCCTGCGGACCATCGCCGGGGGCACCCACGGCTTCCACGTCAGCCCGGAGGCGTCTATTAACTACCAGGGCATCCATCCGAGGCAGATGCGAACGGCATTCAGGGGGGAGGCCGTATATACCGCCGAGGTAGACAACCACTTCCCACAACTCACCGTCGGCGACACGTTGTACTTTGCTGCCCGCGCGCGATCCCCAAAGAACCTACCGGCTGGAGTGTCACGCCGGGAGTACGCGGAGCACCTGCGGGATGTCACCATGGCCATGTTTGGCATCTCCCACACCAAGAACACGAGGGTCGGCAACGACTTCATCAGGGGGGTGAGCGGCGGAGAGAGGAAGCGGGTGACCATCGCTGAGGCTGCCCTGAGCTACTCCCCCTTGCAATGCTGGGACAACAGCACGAGGGGCCTCGACAGCGCCAACGCCCTCGAATTCTGCCGCACCCTCCGGACACAGGCCGACGTGATGGGGTGCACATCCTGCGTGGCCATCTATCAGGCCTCGCAGGACGCGTATGATGTCTTTGACAAGGTCATTGTCCTCTATGAGGGCCGCCAGATCTTCTTCGGTAAGACGGATGAGGCCAGGTCTTACTTTGAAGGGCTAGGCTTCGTCTGTCCCGAGCAGCAGACCACTGCCGACTTCCTCACGTCCATGACCAGCCACCAGGAACGCATCATTCGTCCCGGTTTCGAAGGGAAGACACCCCGGAGTTCGGACGAGTTTGCTCAGGCCTGGAAGCGGAGCGCGAACCGTGCTTGTCTGATGGTCGAGATGGACGAGTACTCCCAGCGCCACCCCTTCCACGGCGAGCACTACCACAAGTTTCTCGAGTCGCGAAAGCAGGACCAGTCACGCGGACAGCGCGAGAGGTCGCCCTTCACGCTTTCGTACATGGAGCAGATGGGCCTCACGCTTTGGCGCAACTGGGTGATGCTCAAGAACGACCCGAGCCTGACGGTGACGATGCTGATCACAAACTTGTTCCAGGCGCTCATCATCAGCAGCGTCTTTTACAACCTGTCCGTGGACACGTCCAGCATGTTCAAGCGCGGCGTGCTGCTCTTCTTCATGGTCATCATGAATGCCTTCGGCAGCATCCTGGAGATCATGACGCTGTACGCGAAACGCAGCGTTGTGGAGAAGCACTCACGCTACGCCCTCTATCACCCGAGCGCTGAGGCCCTCTCGGCCATGGTGGTGGACCTCCCTTACAAGATCCTCAACGCCATCATGATGAATACCATCGTCTACTTTATGGGGAACCTACGGAGGGAGGCCGGGCCCTTCTTCTTCTTCCTCCTCATCTCCTTCACCATGACGCTCTCCATGTCGATGATGTTCCGCCTGATCGGGTCGGTGACCAAGTCAATCTCTCAGGCGCTGGCCCCGGCCTCGGTCATCCTGCTGGCCATCGCGCTCTACACGGGCTTTGCCATACCGCCGCAGTACATGCAGGTCTGGATCGGGTGGGTCCGCTGGATCAACCCAGTCTACTACGGCCTCGAGAGCGTCGTGCTGAACGAGTTCACCGGGCGCGATTTCCCCTGCTCCACCTTCGTCCCGGCTGGTCCTGCATATGCGTCGGTGGCTCCAGACCAGAGGGTTTGCACCACCGTGGGATCAGTTCCTGGCCAATCCACTGTCAGCGGTGACGCCTACGTCGCGTCGTCTTACTCGTACGACATCTCTCACAAATGGCGCAACTTTGGCGTCATGATCGCCTTCACCGTTCTATTCATGCTGCTGCACCTCGTCGCCACGGAGTACGTCGCCTCTGGGAGGTCGAAGGGCGAGGTTCTGGTGTTCAGTCGCAAGGGTATCAAGGATCTCAGGCAACGCAAGGGGGCGGACGACATTGAGATGACGGGCGGGGTCAAGGCCAATGCGAATTTCAGCACGAATGTCAGCACGAATGATAACGCCACCGCCAACGCCAATACCAACACCAAACCAGGTGACGACACAGACGCTGAGGCATCGGACATGGAAAAACAAACGGCCGTCTTCCACTGGAAGAATGTGTGCTACGACGTCAAGATCAAGGGGGAGCCTAGGAGGATCCTCGATAACGTTGATGGTTGGGTGAAACCGGGCACGCTAACGGCGCTCATGGGCGTCTCCGGGGCCGGAAAAACCACTCTCCTCGATGTGCTTGCCAGCCGGGTCACCATGGGGGTCATCACGGGCGAGATGTTGGTTGATGGGAAACTGCGGGATGAGTCGTTCCAGCGCAAGACCGGCTACGTCCAACAGCAGGATCTCCACCTTCACACCTCGACGGTTCGAGAGGCCCTCAACTTCAGCGCCCTCCTCCGCCAACCGACAAGGTACTCCCGTCATGAAAAGATGGCCTACGTGGACGTCGTCATTGGTCTCTTGGGCATGGAAGAGTACGCCGACGCCATCATTGGTGTTCCCGGTGAGGGTCTGAACGTGGAGCAGCGTAAGCGGTTGACGATTGGGGTTGAGCTTGCAGCCCGTCCGCAGCTCCTCCTCTTCCTCGACGAGCCGACGTCGGGTCTTGACAGCCAGACCTCGTGGTCCATCTGCAACCTGATGGAGAAGCTGACCAAGAACGGGCAAGCGATCCTGTGTACGATTCACCAACCTTCGGCCATGCTGTTCCAGCGATTCGATCGACTCCTGCTTTTGGCCAAGGGCGGGAGGACCGTCTATTGCGGAGAGATTGGAAAGAACTCGCGGACTTTGGTCGACTATTTCGTCCGCAATGGAGGTCCAAGTTGCCCTACTGGCGCGAACCCGGCAGAGTACATGCTGGAGGTCATAAGCGCCGCTCCCGGTGCTCACACCGATGTTGACTGGCCCGCCGTGTGGAGGCAGAGCCCAGAGTATCAGCAGGTGCAGGACGAACTCACCAGACTGGCCTCGGAGGGTCGATTGGAGCGCAACGCCACCCGTGCCAGTCGTCTCAGCCGTGTCATGAGCCGTGGCTTAGGACACAATGCATCCGTCGGCAGTGCCGGGTATGAGGAGTTTGCCTCTCCCTTCTCGACTCAGTTTGCCCAGGTGTTGAAGAGAGTGTTTCAGCAATACTGGCGAAGCCCGTCTTACATCTACTCCAAGGCGGCTCTGTCGTTTGGCGCCGTGAGTCTTGCCCTCCATTTCGGGTTTCACAACCAGTCCTGCCATGGGCTCGATCTTGGTCGCTAACGACCATACATATAGGCCCTCTTCATCAGTCTATCCTTTCTCAATGCCGAGAACACAATGCGTGGCCTTCAGAACCAAATGTTTGGTGTCTTCCTCTTCCTTACAATATTTGGGCAGATCGTGAATCAGATCATGCCTGTGTTTGTCTCACAGCGGACCATGTACGAAGCCCGCGAGAGGCCATCTAAGGCATACTCATGGACCGCATTCATGATTGCCAACGTGCTGGTTGAGATGGCGTGGAACTCGGTGAGTGTCTATCTTGGATCTCACGCTTTGGGCTCTTAAACGGCCCAAACACTCCGCTGACCAATGGCCTGTCCCGCCACAGATCATGTCTGTTTTCTGCTTCATTTGCTGGTACTTCCCCATCGGCCTTTACCGTAACGCATACGCAACCAACGCAGTCGACTCTCGCGGAATCACCATGTTCCTCCAAGTGTGGGCCTTTTTCATCTTCATGAGCTCCTTTGCCCACATGGGCATTGCTGCACTCGAGAGTGCCGAGGTCGCTGGTGGACTGGTCAATCTGTTGTCTATCATGATGTTCACTTTCTGCGGGTAAGTACAGCAACCAGGCGTGGGAAGAAGAAGAAAAGGAACCCTCACCCGTCATTGGCTACACAGCCCGAGGGGTCAAAATTTTCATTGCTGACAATCATCTCTCCTTCCCCCATGCACAGTGTCCTAGCAGGCCCTACGGAGCTTCCAGGCTTCTGGATCTTTATGTACCGCGTCAACCCCTTCACCTACGTCGTTGAGAGTTTCCTGGGAACTGGCCTAGCCAACTCCGGGGTGACCTGCGCCGCCAACGAGTATGTCAGCTTCAGTGCACCAAACGCATCCACCTGTGCCGACTACATGTCTGGTTACATATCCGTGGCTGGCGGCTACCTGCGTGAACCTCAGGCCAGTGAGTGTAACTATTGCGCCATGTCCGACACCAACGCTTTCCTCAAGAACATCAATGTCGATTTTGCCAACCGATGGAGGAATTTTGGCTTCATGTGGGTGTACATTGTCTTCAATGTCGCCGCTGCCATGGGCCTGTATTGGATTGCGAGGGTTCCCAAGGTGAAGAAGGAGAAGGAGGAGTGATCCTGCTAACTGCTAAGGGGTTTGGTCCGGGTCCAGGAGACCAGGACGGACAGGGGGAAAGACTAGGAGGGGGGAAACTACATTGATATTTTGTTTACCGTGTGGATGGGGGCGTACCTCTCTTTTGTCATAGAGGAGGCTGGTACAGCAACTTCTCGGCCAGCTCCGGGATGATTCGAGAGCTGGCTGTTCATGGCGTTCGGCGTGTCCTTCTCAATCTCTCGGGCACCGATTAGGACTGGACCGATAATAGTAATAGATACGGGTTACGTAATTCGCTCGGATCCCTGGGCTGCTCTCGTTGCTCTCACTGCGACTCCTATTCGCTCGGCTAAATTCACCTCACTTTTGCCACGTCTTTCTGTCTCAAGCTGGGCTTAGCAGTTGAAGCGCAGCCTGCACAGCCACCCCGCATCATAACTTGGCTGCCTCGCGGGATTTTCACGAAGCTGGAGTCTGAGGCAACCCAGGCATCCATCCAACCTAGTGAACTCGGGGATGAAATCAACCAGAAGTAGTTTGGTTTATTCCATGTCATTTGCCGTTTCCATTCTCATCCTTGTCTACCGTCTACCATCATCCATTCATCCCCAAAAGCACCCCGGCTTCGACCCCCACAATGGAGGTTTTGGCTGCTTTGGGTCTAGCCGCCAATCTGTTGCAGTGCATCGAGGCCGGCCATTCGCTCATCTCGTCGGCAATTGAAGTCCGTCGATCGGTAGCGGGGACGACAGCGGAAAATGCCGACCTCCTCGTCATAGTCGAGCAGCTGAAAAGGTCATCGGACGTCCTCAAACAACCACCACCCGCCAGCGTCCCCAGAAATGCTGGTAGTCCCGATTCCTCTCGCGACGGTCTCCGGGTTCTGCTAATAAATTGCCACAAACTCTCTGTCGAGCTTCTCCAGCTTGTCAAGTCGCTCAAAGTCGACAAGAAAGGTTCCTCCCGACAGAGCATCAGCGTCGCCTTCTGCACATGGCGCAAGCAGGGTGACATTACTTCTATACGCAAGCGGCTAGCTGAGTACCGTGGACAGATAGTCTTGGAGATCAATATTCTACTTAGAAAGAACCAATCCCGCATTGGGAATGATCTTGAGCAGTTGGTCGAGTCTGTCGGGGAGGTCTAGGATGGACTGAACGACCTGAGGGAGGCGCTAGGGAAGCAGGGCAGCCTTCGTGGTGCCGTATCTGGACAGACGCTAGGGGAGGATGACCTGATAGGAATACGGCGTGAACTTCAGTTGATCAGCGAATTCCGCACCCGAATGCAGGAAACTAAGCAGAGGCATAGCATTCTCAATGCCATACGGCTCGACAAGTTGGAGGAGAGATTCGAGGATGTGAGGAAGGAGCATGCCAACACGTTCAATTGGATCTTTGACGGGGTCCGCAGACAGCCATCGATGAGTCGTTCCGAGTTCACTAGCTGGCTCAAGTCCGGAAGTGGCATCTTCCACATCGAAGGCAAGGCTGGGTCCGGAAAATCCACATTAATGAAGTTCATCTGCAAGGATTCCCGTACGATGGAGAACTTGAAGATATGGGCCGGGGACAAACAGCTCGCTTTCGCCCAGTTCTTCTTCTGGAAACCCGGCACACCTCTTCAACGGTCCCTTAAGGGGCTCACCCGGGGTCTTCTCTATCACATACTCGAGCAGGCACCAGAGCTCATCAAGTCGACCTTCCCAGAGGCCTGGAAAAGCATGGAAGAGAACCCTTGGGACGCGCCCTCCAAGGTCGACCTCAGGCTCGTGGACATTCAGCAAGCATTTCTGAGGCTCATTCAAGATCCTGCCACCTACGCGTCTCGCCGTTTCTTCTTCATGATAGACGGCCTAGACGAATTCGACGAATCTAATGGACTCGATCCGGAGGACCACTCCTGCTACGGCGACATGATCCAGCTCCTCTCCAACTGGACACGCAATCAGGCAGATGCCAAGCTCTGCGTGTCGAGCCGGGACTGGAACCTCTTCAAGGAGGGCTTCTCCGGGCACCCCAAGATTCGGCTTCAGGATCTGACCAAGCAGGATATGGAGACCCTAGTGAGAGACACCCTGAGGAATTACGGTGGCAACATTGGGAGCGGAATGCACAGCTTGCAGCCAGTCTGTGCGACCCAAGAAAAATCAGGGTCCTCGGCAAGTCTAGAGAACAAGAACAAGATCGAGATCAAGAACGAGACCAAGACCGAGACAGGGGCCGACCCCGGGGTTGCCCAACTAGTGGATCAGATTGTGAAAAAGGCTGAAGGCGTGTTCTTGTGGGTCGTTCTTGTCCTCAAATCACTCCGCCAAGGATTCCAGAACCGAGATTCCGCAGAGGTGCTACAAGCCAGGCTAAAACAGATGCCAAGAGGACTGGAGAGCTTCCTCGGGTTCATGCTGGAAAGCATTGATCCGATATACCTGCCTCGTTCGGTGCGCATCTTCTCGCTAGCTCTCACTGCAAACAAGCTCTCAGGCGGGATGGGCCTCTCGCTCCTCAGATACTCGTTTCTAGAGAACCTCGAGCGCAACCCCAGGTTCGCCATAGACGAAGCCGACCTCGCCAGCGAAGGACAATTGACAGAGCGACTAGTTCAGATGCGATCCCACCTCGACGCCTGTTGCCATGGGCTCTTGGTCGTCCAGCGTGACCCTAGCTACCCTGGCACCAGCGAAGCCATATTGGAGCGCGTCACCTTCCTACACCGGTCTGTACAGGAATTCCTGGAAGAAGGCTCTGAAGCCAGGGCTACGAATAGCGTGTCGAATGAAGGCTCTACACCCACCCACAAGGTTCAAAGGGCAATCACGGCCAGCATCAAGAGCATGGAACCTCTGAGACTGATGTCCCACACTTTCCTCGCGCTACTCAAATCAATCGAGCCAACCTACAGCTGGGGATTGCAACTCGAGATTCCCGCTGTGGCGATGGCTTTCCATCAGCTTTGGCTCGGCACTGGCTCTCTCTACTGGGACCTGCTCTCAGCCATCGACCGCGTCCTGCTTCGGCCGCAGCATGGCATAATACCAAAACTTGGCGATCAACAGGGTATATCTGCCTATAACGGAAGGTATGGCTTTGTTTTCAACCACATACGCAAGGGAGGCGGCTCGACGCTTACGTTCTACGACCTGTACGGCACTTTTGTTGCCCTTGGGTTCGCCGAGATTCTGGGCCCTGAATCCTGGGAAGATGCGTCGCAAGAAATCACGTCCCCAAAAGCGCGGCCTTGGGATGCAATTGGAAACAAACAAATGACCCCCACCAGCTTGAAGCTAGGATCCGGGCGGTCTCTAAACTACTGCCTTTCCATAACCCTGTTCGGGGCCGATCGTATACGGCTGTCCCCAGACGCCACTTACCTTGCTATGGTTGACCTTCTTCTTCAGAGAGGTGCGGATCCGAATGGGCTGGGTAACTGGAACGAGGGCTACTCCCTCACCATATGGGAATCTTTCATTCCGCAGTTGGAAATATCCGGAAAATATCCCAGAACTAGCATCAATGACAGTACTGCTGATCTGGTGCAACTTTTGTTGGAGGGAGGGGCAAACCCTTACGCCTGGCTGATAGACTCGGAGAAATGGTTCTTGGCTAGTTACGGCTATATGTACGAGTGTGGATGTCGGCAAGATGACTCCCTGTTGTCCAGGGAAAATATCGAACCGCTCTCGCTCCGTCGGTTCATCGAACGCTGGCGACCTCATAACTCCGATTCTATCCTCGCACTCCTTCCTTCGGAATCGCAGTACAGACGACAATGGCATATCAACCGACTGGTGACGGGTCACATGGCCAGGAGAGAAGTGCACAAGGTTGGGCCGTATGGAAGGATTTTGTCGGACTATCCAGAGCAGATGGAAGCGCCTCGTGATCCACAGAGCTGGACAGACAGCATCGATGAGGCTGAGACAAACCAGCGGAGTTTTTCAGCAGAGTCGGAGGTATCTGGGATTTCGGGGGTACCAGCCGAGTCTCCGGTCCTCAAGACGACAAACCCAGAGGCCTCGTCAGAGAGTCCCATACAAGGCGGGATATCGTCGAAATCAGAGTGCAGTCTGATTGTTGGCTCGGGTTCAGAGGAGGCCAATCAAAGAAGGGACAGGATCGCCATGACAGAGGCATTCGACTCAGACCCCGGAACGACAGACAAAGAGTCACAGCGCCAGTCGGGAACTCTGCAGACGCAACTGCAGCCACAGCGTGAGGGTGACACTTCAGGAGCACTCTCCCCTGATGAACAGCCCTTTGGGTCTGATGCCTCCAAGGCCGAAGGGCTGATACTCCTGGGCAAAGACGATGGGCCGAAGGGCCTGCCGAAGAAGGTTGCTCGAGCCTCACTACCCGGAATCTCAAGCATCGTTGCCGCCCGTACCATTGCCGTTCTGGTGGTTGGCAAGTCCCCCCCCGATGGTCTGCTCCGGTGCTCCGGTGCCCCTCAAAGTACCTGAAACGCACAAATAAGGGGTTTATACTAACATCCTCGCCCTCCACTAGGGATACTTCTTGCTATTATCTTTGGCAGGACAATGGTGCCAAGTGTAGGCTTCCTCGGAATCTCTTGAGTGCTGTTCCACCTTGCTGGAGGACTAAAGGGGTTCAATCTCTTCTGGGGTACCGAGGTGGATGGAGGAGTGATCTTTATATGCCAGTAGCCTGAACGAGGCTGAGAGGCCGATTTCTCCAACAGTGGGTTCCTTTTTCCCCTCTTTCTTCTTGTCTCCGTCTTCTCTCTCTTCCGCCTTTTCGCCATTTTTTCTCCCTCTTTGGCTCCTATTCCTATTTTCCTTCCTCCCCCTCGTCTTTTATGATAATTGGCGCTTGGATTCTGGGAAATTGGAGAGACAGGAGGATTGCGGGGAGAATGTGGGGGAAAGCTTGCGAGCCTGCGGGGTGACAACAGGATAAAGGGAATGCAACCATTCTCCTCAATTACTAGGCTAAAGGAGGAAGGACAACAAATATCTACGCTTCGACTAGCGAGCGAGTACGGATTGCACGCAGGAAAACCCACCCATGCCCATGTCTGGTATCTTTCCATCAAGTAGCTTTGGGCAATTCCCGAACTGCCAGCCTTTTTGCCCAGCTTGGACGTTTGTCATGTTCCCCGTCCGAACTGACGGAAACTCGACGCCAAGTAGCGCCAAGTCGGCGTCAGCGGAGAAGGTCTCATCTCGGCGGTCAGACCGTCACCTCGAATGTCACTTCGTAGACACAACCCTGTGTGGTTGTTGTGCGTTGCTTGCGCTGGTACCTGACGTTTGATATATGCAGTAATTATTACTCGCCGTCTTTTCCCCAAGGGCCGCTGACAAAGGGAGGGTTGCGAACGGAGTAGGCAATAGAGGCAGTAATTTAGTAATTATGTATAATTATATTGGGGCCACTGGTCATACTAATACCACACTATTTCTCCTCGACTTGAACCCGACTTTCTGCATCTGACCCGAAGCACTTTCAACCTGCTTCTCCCATTTTCATCCGAGTCTGTTCCCGGTTCGACCTCTATAATGCCGTGCAATACTACCCAGCTTATATTATCTGCTTTGGCAGGCACATATATGCTGCTGAACACCAGCACGTGAGTCCAAATCCTCATCAAAGATCGGCCACTTCTGCCCTCACTTTGGATCTTTTCCAGTTCCCCGCAAGCTGCTTCCAATGCTAAATACTGGGCACGTCAGAACACAAAATGGAATCCCTGTACCCGACGAGGCCTACGGCGCCAATCCGGTTGGAATCCTCATCTACACCGCATCCGGTCATATGTCAGCCACGATTACATCGACAGACCCCGAGGACAGGCCAGCCAATCTCACCTTCCCCCCGCAAGCAGGTCAACCAGATGAGGCATGGGCGACTGTGGCGAAGCACTCCATTGGTTATGCCGGACCGATCACCATCAGCGATGCAATCCCGGCTACCAACCAGTCCGGCCAGATCTTCCACGGTCCCTTGACGGTCGCCAACGTTCCATCTTGGCAGGGGACGAGGCAGACGCGCAACTACACATTCTATGAGGATGGTAAGATTCTAAAAATCGGCTCGAAGCGTGACGGTGGGAATGAGGGCCAACTTTGGTGGAAGAGGCTTGATTGAGGCTCAGGGAGGAGGCACCTAAGGAGGGCGAGGTTCGACAGGGGCGGTTCCAGGAGTGGTGATTTCGGAGGGACGGTTCTCAATGTCCCGGGTTCAGTAGATGAGGCAGATATATGTAATCTAACAATTGAGAAACCTCAGTAATAAAGAGACAAATAGGCGCATAGAACGATCGGCAGCGTTGCTAAAGTTGGGGCATAATTATTCTCTAGCTGGTTGGTGAGGCAGCTAATTCTAAAGGCAATGGGACTAGCGGTTTTGCCTGGCTCAGATGCACGCTAGTATGACTACTCAGAGCCCTGGTGACGACTGTTGACAGCCAGGGAAATAGGCTGTCTGAAGATTCGCAATTCCCGAAGCAATCTCAACAGCCCTCCACATTGAGCCTCAGGCTCTCCTCCAACGTGGTGAACCCCTCCCTCCCCATGTCTTGGAGCAGAGACTCAGCCCTCTTGGCTGGCTCCATGATGGCCAAGTCATCCCACATGTCGGGATAGTCATCTGGAAATTGCTTCCCAGGGAAGAGCTGTCGAAGTGCCTTGAGGCAATCATTCCAGTTGTACGGAGAGTTGCAAGCGAAGATTCGTTCGTTTTGAACATCTGGGTGGACCAGGGCCGCTACATGGAGGCGGGCGTTGTCTTGGAGGTCGACGAAGTACTCTTTAGAGATGTTAGTGGCGACGTGGCTAACTATACGGCTAATAGGGGACCAAACAGGTGGCTGCTTGACTTACCTGGAGGCCAATCTGCCATGAGTGCGACCAGATCTTTATTGTTGGTGTACAGTGCCGGAGGGAACATCGCCGTGGAAGGGTATCCCTGGTTCTCGGGACTCAATACCTTGCCAAAGCTACTTCCAGGGAGGACTGATTGAGCGGAGCGAATGTAAGTCACTTGTTCGGTACCTGTACCTGTACCTGTACCTGTGACCTGTGGCCTTTGCTCTTTCTTTCTTTCTTCTTCGTCTTCTTCTTCTTCTTCTTTGTTAGGTGCGGTTCAGATTTCACACTGGGAGCCTTACCACTGTTGACAACAAACGAAGGCTTGTTCTTCTTGACCCAGTCCCACATTGCCTGTTCACCTTTTGCCTTACTGGCGGAGTAGACGAGGAAGCCCTTTTGGAATTCCGACATCTCTTCCGGAAGGCTCCTGGACAGCTGTATGGCCTCCTCATTCCAGGTATCCGCCGTGACAACGAATCGATGGTTCGGCTTCGGGAATATCGCCGCACTGATCGAAGAGGTCAAGGCAAATCGCTTCACCGACGCCTCGCCAGCTGCCGACTGCAAGATGCCGACTGTTGAGTTGACGACGATGGGGAAGACTCGATCCGCGTCATAATCAAAGTTGACGACTGAAGCGACGTGGATGACGCCAGATACACCTAATAGATGCTGGGTCAGATTGAGAATAGCTGAAGGGGGACTAATCGGTCAAGATGGAAACTTGGCATGATCTACGGAGCCTCGAGTTCATGATTGCTGAGTGAAATACCTGCGACTGCTTCATCGAAAGCACCTTCTTGTGCAATGTCCCTGACTTCGATGAGTTCGAACACCCCCTTTCCGAACTTATCCTCGAAGAATTTGAGCATCCAGGAGTTCTTCTCGACGTCTCTCACAGAACCGCGAACTCTGAGCCCATTTTGAAGGAGCTGATCAGCCACCTGAGATCCCACAAGGCCGTTGACCCCTGTGACGAGGACGAGTGACCTGGGAGCCAAGACTGAATTCTTGATTGAGGACATAACGGAACTGTCGGGCAGTTTGCGCAAGATGACGAGAGACGTAGCTGTGGGATGGGTTTCGCTTCTTTTTTTGCTCGTTTGAATTGTGTAGATCTGATCACAGAGGGGACAGTATTGGTATTTAAATTGGTACAACACCATTCTGAGTTCTGACCGCTTTCTGAAATTTGGGACAGATGACGACGAACTGGGCTGACGTCGGATCTTGGCAGGTCACATTGTGAGTCCGAGGATCCGAGAATCCGGTGCTCAAGCCCGCCTGCGTTTGGATCTGTAATCATTTCTTTCCTACAAATTCATTGGTCGATAGTTAGCCAGGCTAATACTCCGAGCTCGTTCTGAAGCAGCAGGCTTCGGAGCAGGCATGAGAACAGTGAATTAGCGATTTTATCAGAAACGAAGGGGAATATAACTATAGGCGTTAAAGAGTGCATTTAGGCCGTTTAAGCGTGTTTCTATGTCCTCCTTTGATCCTCCCTCTTGTTACTGTCGTATCTGAACGATTCTGTCGACTCCAAAGGCAGGAGAGGCAAAAATATCCCTAGTGAGAGCTATCCTGAAACGGGTGCGCCTCTCCCGGTATTGATGAGCACCTGGCTTCCATGTACTCTGCACAGCCTCATCGTCCCGGAATCCAGCATCCCAGCATCCCAGCATCCCAACCATCTCAAGGCAGAATCACGGCCTGATTCTCTGCATTGGCAGGAGGTTGAGTGTAGGTGCTATAGTCAGTTGTCGTCCACCAGGTGGAACCAATCCCGGCAGCACTAATCCTGCGCAGCTCCCTTTCTAGAGTGGCCAAATCCGAGTTGAAAGTGTGCACCATGATGGAACTCTTGGCGGCTTGCCCTGTCGGCACGTTGTTGACCACAGGGTCCAGTCTCTGGTAGGTGGCGAAGGACTCCTCAAAGACGATGACGATGTCGGCAGCGCTAAAGTAGGTCTCAAAATTCGCGTCCACCACCTTCTGCCCCACATTGAAGACGAGAGTGGTCGGACTGGCAAACCCTGATGTACGGGTGCGCGACGCCAGGTCAGCCATATAGGTCGACTCATCCGGGGTGCGACCGTTCCCGTTGGGCGTCTCGTCGAAGAAGATTCCCTTCATTTGGTAGGGTGCGGGCCATGACGCCCAGGCCGTCACGTTTGCAATGATGTTGTCAGCCGGGATGCTTCCGTAATCGGTGTGCACGTAGCCGACGGTGTGGACATTGGGCTCAGCGTTGAGCTGAGTCACACCGGAAACGTAGTTGACATCATCCTTGCCGAACCCAACGCCACCCGGGCCGGAATCCGGGTTGACAATCACGTAGAAGGTGTCGTCGCGGTGTGCTCGGACTGTCGTGAGCAGGGACTGCCATCTTGCGGCGTTGTCGTTGAAAGTATCGCTTGGGTAGACATAAAGGGGCAGGAGGATCGATGTGGATGCTGCGAGGGAGAAGAGTAGCAGTAGGGGAAGCAGAAGTCCCATCATTATGGCAAAGACCGAGCCGTAGTGATGGATAGATTGAACAAGGTTGAAATGAGCGACTAAACAGCAGGAACGGGAATGTCGCGATAGTGAGAGCCAATTCCAGTTTCTGCTCGGGGCGAGATGCGGCATGCTTTTATATGCCAGCCGGCGTCCAGCCCGCCCAATCAACGGCCACACCTAACCCCCGATCGACCATCGCCAGATCAGTATGTCGGCCATGACACATTAATGCAACATGGTAAACCTACCTAGGAAGAAGGTGAGTGGCAAGTCTGACAGTCCTCGGTCACCCCATCAGTGACGCGATCACACGAAGTTGAACTCCACCTCCGCATCCATCCGCATCCGTGGAGCGGTATGTCACCCCTTGATACAATCCTCCTCCGCCAAGGCTGGGCGGGCAAGAGGGGGGGCAGTCGTGACGCCTCTCACCCACAGCGCTGTGGGTGAGAGGCGTGGGTAAGTGAGCCTGATTTTCGGTTGACTTTCGCTGGAGTTTCGACAATAAGTTCCCATATACGTGAACGAGCCAGGATCAGAAGCCTATTACGTACTACATACCTGTATGATGCCTGCTGATGGGAGGTTTCCTCTGGCGATCCGGCCATACCGACATCAATTGCTGTCAATGGGTTGCATGAATGAAGGCCACCCGTAAAATGAGGCTCGGTCCAGGCACAGTTCAGGGGAATAACACTCTATATCGGCTCAGCAGTGCGTCGTGACTCGTGCTGAACGCTACATTGGTCCAGTAAATTTATCTACGTAAGGAAGAAGCTCATATGGAGTTACTTCTTATCTTTGCGCCTACCTCCCTAGCGCTGGGCAGGGAAATTTTGAAATCTTATGCATACTTGTCCGGCCGTTCCTCACACATGGCCCACTGAAACATGCACGTTATCAGTGTAGCAGAGGTTGATTTCCAGATGGTCGGGACATTAGCGTTCGGTTTTGCTAATTAATTAATTAGAAGGACGAGTCCGCAACCATCAAAAAATGAGCCCGAACGATGCGGAGTAACAAAACATTTGACATGAGCTCCACGAATAGAAAGGTTTCTTAAACCCATTGGGTAATTATATAAAGAAGACCGCTGATTATGACGGTGTCTTTATCCGCTTCAAGGAAGCGGCGAAGTCGTCTCAAACTTCAAATCTGGCGATCTAACAGTATCAAATCATACCAGAGCAGGACTGCGCCGATTATATAATTACCTACATCCAATGTAGCCCAGCTGCGCCCCAGTGGAGGCGTCAGGACCTCTTGAGTGTAAGCAGGATTCATCTGCAGTGGAAAGGAGGCTCAAGTAAAGTTCAATTATACAGAGCTTATCGAAGAATGACACAGACTCTCCTGAGAGAAGCTCCAAGTAATTAGTTTATCCCCATTTTTAGGCCACTTTTTCTATAATCCCTTAAACGGAGCACCAGGTCAAGAGGATATTACGTACGAGAAAATAGATACGATTTCACCTTTCTGCATTGCTTGCCAAATCCGTATGCTAGGAGGCACGTGTCTTAGATGCCGAAAGCCAGTCCGATTCGAAAATATTCTTGAGCTCCGACCCCAGACGCGGGATAATATTCAGCTTCAGGTTTGGGCGAAGCAGTGACACTCACCTACATTGCTCCATCGCCAGAGATGAGTGCAGCGGTGACAAAGTAGACTGAGATGCAATTCACGGCATTTGGCGTGCCAGTCGCACTCCTGCTCAACCGTTTGCAGGGACGATGAGATGTAAAGAAAACCAATAAGAGAGAGTTTGCTGTTTTCAACTAAATGGCAATGAAAAAGCAAATGCTAGGAAGAGAGAACTCGGCATGTTTATTTAGCTACTTTGTTCCTGGACCTTTCATTCACGGATTTTCTGGTTGTATTCATCCAAATCATCCCACCAAGCTGGTTCCATCCTTGTAATTAGCTCTCGTTACCGCTTACAACCTGGGAGGCTTTAGCCGTCTTGTTCAGGTTGCCACGCTAACTACAGCCTTTGCGCACCAATAAGATTCGCCTCCCCCAAATGACATTCTTCTTCTAGGCATTACGATTGGCGCGCAAATTCCCTGCATCTGATTCCTATTATTTTTCCAGTCCTGCATGGAGTACTCCAAACCAGCAAGCGTTGGCGATGACCTAGAACACCATGGACTTGGGTGCTCCGTGATTTTTATCAGAAAATGAGGATAAATCCAGAGCTATGATAACTTTCGACTGGACCGCTTTCTCATGCAAAGGCATTTGTGGTGGAAGGGCAAGTCAGAAAGTCTCGAGTTCAACCGTTAAAGTGTTCAACTGCAAGGGACCAACAGCAGAAACACTCGTAACAGTGTGGAGAAGATATCGTCGGTGGCCAAACTCAACAACGGCGAGATGAAGCTCCTTCTCAACTCCATCCTGCTCACTGCTGCAGCAGTCATGGCGAATGCACAGTCCAACACCGCCACGTTCTCCAACCCAGTTCTCTGGGAGGACCTCGCCGACCTCGACCTGTTCCGAGTGAACGATACCTTCTACTACTCCGCATCAACCATGCACTATTCCCCCGGGGCTCCAGTTCTCCAGTCGTACGATTTGGTCAATTGGCAGTTCATCGGCCACTCCGTTCCGGAATTGGCATTCGGGCAGAAATACTACCTCAACGGCAGCGGCAGAGCCTACGTCAACGGGATCTGGGCGAGCACAATGCGCTTCCGAGAGAGCAACGGCCTGTTCTACTGGTACGGCTGCATCGACTTTGGCAAAACCTACATCTTCACCGCGAGGGACTCGACGGGACCCTGGACCCAGCACCCACCCATTAACACGTGCTACTACGACGCCGGCCTCCTCATAGACGACAACGACACCATGTACATCGCCTACGGACAGCGCAGCATCAGCGTTGCCCAGCTGTCGGCAGATGGCATGAGTCAAGTCAGGACCTCGGTGGTGTGGCCAGACGATGGAGTCTACATCGAGGGGGCCCGATTCTACCGCATCAATGGCAAGTACTACATCTGGGTCACCCGGCCGGCCAATGGCCAGTTCATCCTGAAGGCCGACAGTCCTTGGGGTCCCTACACTCGTCGGGTCGTTCTCGATCAGATGGCGTCCCCTATTGCCACTTCAGGGACCCCTCATCAAGGTGCCATCGTCGACACGGCCCAGGGCGCATGGTGGTACATGGCCTTTCTGGATGCTTACCCTGGAGGGAGGATTCCAGTACTGGCTCCGATCACTTGGGATGCACAAGGGTGGCCCGAGATCACCACCGATACCAGCGGACGTTGGGGCAAGAACTATCCCCTTCCGGTCCAGACGGACAGGAAGGTCATACGCGTCGGTCCGTACACGGACAAATTCATCGGCTCGAAACTGGGACCGGAATGGGAGTGGAACCACAATCCGGATAACCGGGCCTGGACGCTCGGCTCGAATGGGCTGACGCTCCGTACGGCAACAGTCACCCAAGACTTTTATTCGGCGAGGAACACGTTGACCCATCGCATCCTTGGCCCCAAGAGCACCGGGACTTTCAGGCTGAACCTTGCTGGAATGTCAGATGGCGATGCCGCAGGGGTGGCCATCTTCCGGGATGAATCGGCCTACATCGGGATCCGCAAGACTGGCAGCACTCTTGAGCTGCAAGCGGTTCAAGGGATCGTGGCTTCGGAGGGCAGCGGCTGGCAGACGACTTCCAACGGGTCGATCAGAGCCAGGAGCAGCCTAGATGTCGGACCGGACGGCTCCAAGGATGTTTGGCTCCGCGTTGTGGCCGACGTACATGCCACTTTTGGGACAACGGCAAGCAATTCGGCTCAATTTTTCTACAGCATGGATGGGCAGGCATTCACTCAGTTTGGTCCATCATTTGTGCTTCACAACCGATGGCAGTATTTTATGGCTTTTAGATTCGCAGTGTTCAATTACGCCACCAAGGCTCTGGGTGGTTCAGTGATTGTAAAGCAGTTTGATCTGCAGCAGCTTTGATTGGGGGATTGTCATAGTTCTTGGGAAATGGGAGTAATTATCAGATGAGTTGTCAAAGACTAGTAGCGTCTTGATTGAGTTGGTTCAATACCTAGTTACCTAACAACGTAGGGAATCTGACTTGATCCTATCTCGTTCTCTACTATGGCTATCCTCTTGGTCTCAGGCTCTCAGATCGGATCCTCATTGTGAGGAAGCAAAGCAGCGCGCGCAGAATCTCCCTACTACCTACGTAAGTTTGCGCATGATTTATCCTCCATTCTTTCTTTAATTACCTCGCCTCCTTGTAACCCACGCCGTGATGATTGCTAACAGTATGGAGCGGGCTTAATATAGAATAATTACATAACCACTAAGGACATCCCGCATACAGTTTCACCTTCTCTTTGCCTTCCCCTTCCCTTCTCCTTTCTCCTTCGAGCTCTGGCCGCGGCGGTAAAGGGGTGCTAAGTCGTGGGGTCCATATGGCCTAAAATCGCCGCTGGCTCCACGCTTGTTGTGGAAGTTGTCAATATGGGATCGAATGGCCTCTTGAACGGCGGGTTGTAAATCACTGGCATGAGATCCGCTGCCAATATCGCAGACCAGCGAGGTGGGGTTGTGAGCGCCTCCTCTTTTTCCTGCTCGGTGTCGCCGAGTTGCGATTTTCGATCTTCTTCATGGTGATCGTGACGAAAAGAGCCCGTGGTGAAATCGGAGTCAACCCTAGCGGCCTTGACAAGCTCACTTTCTTCGCGTGTGAAGTACGGCAAACCGAGGTAAATCGAGTCGTGGGCTTGGGACATGCGATCCTGGGCTTGCTGGTCCTTGGCGAAGTTGTGGAGGTCGTGGAGGAGCACGCGTAACTTGTATCCAAGGATGGGATGCGATCTGATGTCCGATGTTGACGTAACTGACTGGCTGGATAGGTATGGGCACACCGGCTTCTTCTCTTTACCCAACGTCAGGTGCTTGAGGATCACGCGCCTCAACTGAACCACCTGCTTGCCCCGTTTTAGACTACAAGCGGATTGATAATAACGATGATGGTAACGTTGATGATTGTTCAAGGATGTTAGAGTTTGAAGGGTTTTCAGCAGCTGGTGTTATGGAAGGACAAGTTCCGGTGTAATGGTTGTGGTCGTGGGAGTGGTTGTGGAGCTGGTTGTGGAAGTAATTAGTTGTGGAAGGAATACGCCTAATTATGGTCTGTGGAAGGGAGCCATCAAGGTAAATCAAGGGAAAGCGCAGGTGTGTAATGCCTAGAGTTCGATGTGAGGGATAAGTAGTGGCGTCAATGCAAGTCACGGTATGACGCCGGCGGTTGGAAATAGCCAAACGTAAACGGGTTTCTTTCTTCTCTTCCCCTATCTTCCTCTCTCTCTTCCTCTCCTCTTCTCTTCTTGCCGTTTTAGCCAGGACTCACTGACGCTCCGTAGAATCCTATATTCCCCTTCAGGCCGGTTCGGTTGAGCCGATTGGCCCGAAACGAAAGTTGGACCAAATTACTTTTCTGTAAGTGATGGGGAGAGGTTAGCTTTGTGGTCTTATTGTCTTAATTTTTGTTTACGTTTAAGTTCGGAGTGCCCTTACGCTGTTGGGTTGGAATTTGGTAAATACAATGGATTGTTATCTTCCCAAGGACAGTCTCCACGAGCAGCACCGATCGATCCCTCTTTCTCCGGTGGGTACGTCGAGTCGAGCCAAGCGTTCCAAGCCCAATGCTGTTGGCCAAGTTATTAACCCGATGCCACAGTTTGCTTTGACCATTGAAGAGAGAGTCGAGGTTTAGGATCTGACTTACATCGGCAGTGATCGACATGGAAAGGACCGTCGGCTTTCGGAGAGTCTCAATATGTTTGGCCCATCCACCGACGTAGTTAAAGACGTCCATCTCGTCAAAAACATTGAACATGTTTTTGCAAAGGCCAGGAGTGACCCCTGGAGTCTGAGGCAAATCCCCAACGGTAGAGGAAGGAGGTAGGATCTTCTTGCCGTCTTGAATGAAGAACTGGGACGTCTCTTGCTCTTCGAACCGGGTCACAACCCTGTATTTATGGCGATAGGTCCGTCAAACCGTCTTGTGGGTCATGGAGATGAAGGACTTACGACTTACGTGAACTTTTTCTCAGTGTTAATAGTCTTTCCCTTGCCGTAAAAGTCCCGATTTCCCATCCGATACGGATTGTACGAGCATCCCCATCGAGAACACTCGAATCTCCTTCGGTCATCGAACGGGATTTGACTCTGTTGGCAGTAAGGGTATTCGCATGTGGAGAAGTCCGTTTTTTCGCAGATATTGGCTGACATCTCATATGAGTGTGCGTTTGACTGCCTGTGGGGAAGTAAGCCATGAGGCTTAGTGGTTAGCATTGACGACTAATAGGGGGAAAGGGGAGGATCCCGAGGAATGAGCTGCAGGAGGCATAACACAAGCCTGTGGGATTTGCTTGCAGGTTTGCAGCCGGTTGCTTCTCCCAGGATTACTCACCATACACGCATCTCTGAACAGCATGCACCACGAAGTCCCCTTCCACGGTTTTGATCCGTCTCTGAAGGAATCCACCCTTCCATGTTGGCCTTGCCGGCCACGAACCTCATATCGTCGGAGCAGACCGAGTCGCAGTAGCCGGTGCCGTACTCAGCCCCGGCCTCATTTGTTGGGTACTTTGCCATCCCACCATCCGAGTCCATGGCCACAAACTTGAGCTCGGCGTTGAGCCCGCACTCAACAGATGACAGATCGACATCGAAAGAGAACTCGTTCCCAAGGAGCTCAAAGGTCTGATACCGATCCTTGGATGCCATCAGGTAGATGTGGGATCCGATGTTACTCGAAAACTCAAAGTTGGTCTTGAACCTCTGGGAAACAGTCGTGTTGAAACCCTTGTCGCCGCTTGCCGTCTGGATGCCATAAACTTCGCGATAATCACGGTCTGACACCCCAGCAAGGGCGCAGGTTTCGGTGCAGTTCTTGGTGGAGTCGCATATCTTGTCTTCCCATTGGTTGCCGTAGTAGCAGGACTGCCAAGATCCATGCTTGTGAATCCATCGCCACCTCTCATCGAGCGTCACCTCGCCGCTGACAACCTGGCAGATTTTGTTACTGTTACAGCGCTGCCAGCCCAGTTTTGGGTGATTTTCCGGAAGGGACGAGGCTGTGTCACGCTGTTGCGCCAGGACGACGCCAGAAACCAAGGGGAGAATGATTGAGAGATGCATGGTTGGCCGCTGATGGCTCCTGTGGCTCTCGATTGGGGTCTGGACGCATCTATCTTGAAGTGAGGGTGAATGCATATTTTGACAATGGTACCAGTGCCATCTGGTGTATTTAAATCACAATTCAGTAGCCGCCAACAGAAAATTTTTATAGAGCTGTCAGTGATCCGTCTCTGCTTTTCTGGTCCGGAAGGATCACCGAGAAAGATCAGGCAAAAAAGAGAATGGACTCCGCCCTGCATGTAAGCGAATGCTTGGGTCACGAGTCGCACCTTGCTGGAAATAAAGCCACGAATAAAGGAACCTGGAGTGTGCTCGTCTGACTTTGTTTTCCCGGTCATAAAAGAGGAGGGCACATGACACATGGCAAATGATAATTACATGGCAAATGACACAGAGGCACTGGGCGGTGTCGTCTGGGAGTCGACGGGCCCGAATCCTATCCGGGTTATTTTTAATTTATTCTTTGTGAGTTACTCGGACACTTTCCAGTTGAATATAGCCAGTCCATGCAGGATGTAATTTGGAGTGTCCCGTCTAGACATTAGTCCACACCTGGAGAACAATCAAATATTGGTAAGCGTCAATCACAATCGTCTCTACTGCATGGATGGCTTTCTTTATTACTGTCTATCAAAAATCAACACAGGAGCCATTCCATCCACCTCTTAGGAGTAGTCCACACCATTCTGGCTGGCTACCGTCCGGCTGTGCAATTACAACATCCCTGCGACCCGTGAGCCTCTCCAAAATCGCGCGACTTTGGTGAACTGGCTGGAGAAACCTCTCGTTCGGGATCAGCAGGATGCTGCCCTCGAATCCAGTCCTTATAGGCTCTTTCACATAGATTACCGCCTCGGGCACGCGTCAGGGTCGATAGGTATTTAACCAGAGCGTCCTGCCTGATACGCTTCTGGATGGAAGTCATGTCCTCGTCGAGGAGGAAAGCACTTAAGGCGTCCTCACCCTTATCCCTTGGAGCCCATCGCTTATTAACTACGAAGGCTAACGGCAATTAAGCAATTAAGCAAGCGTGGTAAACAGACTGGATGGGGGCGAAGGGGGGTAAGTATGCACGGCACAGATAAATGGTGGCACAGATATCGTAGTAGGCAAAAGGTGTATTGCACAACTGATCCTTGGTTCCAGGAAC